>CM060830.1:61322500-61622500 GCA_030762175.1 Metallyticus violacea | reverse complement strand
AGCAAACTTAGCTCCATGGGCAGCCAACCTCCGCTGTTCGGTGCCTGGGCAACCCATTAAAATTAGTAGTAAAGGTCTCCACAAAAAAACACATATTCTCTACCCAGCCTCATGTGTTATTTTAGTCGCCTTCCATGCCCCCAATCTAATCCACGCTAGACCCGATCTACTTGGCGAACTCACTTCTCTTTGGCCTATCTATTTGGAATTCTTCGCTTAAACTTAGTGATCTTTCTCCCCCCCCTCTCTCTCTCTGCATTCTGCCTCCATATCCTGTTGGTTAATTTTCTTAAGCCATTTTTGTATCTTCCTCCAAACATAAATACCATTTCTTGCTCTTTTCTCCCACACCAATCCCATTCCAATGCTCTCTCTTGTAATTTTCGCTGCCCAGTATCTTTGATCCCAATTACTAATCCGATATTGGTAGCATGACGCCCGTAAAGTTTTGCCATCTCCTTTTATTATGCGTAATCAGTATTTATTACTCTAATTTTACACAGAATAGTGTTTTCATAGCGCCCCAATTTCTGTAAAAGGCCACAGTTGGCTGTATTACTCCCTACTTCTAAAACTCGCTTTAGAAACTCATTTGGACTTTGTTCAGTCAATCCACTTTCCTCCAGACCCATATCTAAGAGGCATAGAACATGACAGAACTTACCATAACAGTTATAGGAATCAATCGTCTAACAAGCCCCACTATACATCAAAAGATGCAAATATTTAATACTGTAAATAGCTTCATTCTTTACACTACAAGCTAACAAAGAGGTCTTTGCCATTTCAATGAATAGCAAAATATGAAAGCTCCAAGAACGCCAATATTTTACATATTTTGTCTAAAACAACAAACAATTTTAATAGAATTAAACCCCGTTTTTATTACATAGACATCAAAGACAGTGGACACATATATGAGCTGAAATTATAAATTGGGAAAGAATTTTTTGTTTTAAGAAAGGAAGAGTTCCAAGCCTAGGTTTAAGGTACCTCCCCGGTATTTGTCATTTATGAGGAAAAAGCCTCTGTCAAGGAAGACGGTCGTAATCGAAGCCCAGTCCCCCGCTCACGAATCCGTGCCTAAACGACCTCGGCTACCCGTGTCAGTGAGGCAAATGATGTTGAACATACACAGCTAAAATAACGGAAGTGTAATTAGGTGGGTCTTAGACAAACAATTTGAGATAGGGAAGCTATTGCCTGCATGTTCGTATTTCAAAGTTATCGCATTAAGTTTCTAGAAGACCAGTACGCCACTGATTGACGAGGCTACCATTGGAAATAGTGCCACACAATAACGGACGGTAGTCGGGGAGTATGTCTCTCTTCGGCGCACTGGCGTCAAGTAACAGCTGAACGTTGTTATCGGAGGTTTCATTTCTTTCTTTTTTCTGGCATTTACATCTCGTGTAAGAGCCTGCTCCACATTTAGAGTCCAGAATTTGTTTAATATAAACTTTTAAAATGTGTAGCCAAAAGTTGTTAAACGTGTTAATATGTAATTATATGAAAAATAAAAGGACTTATCCATGTTAGGATGTTTCCTTTTTAATTTTCTTTAACTTACAGCTAGTGAAACTAAGAAATTCGTACGCATAACTTCATAATAATCTGTAATGAACTAATTATTTCTGCTATACTAAAGTACTAGAAGACAAGCGCAGCTGTTTATATTGGGAGGAGACGCACATGTTAATTAATAATTAATTTTCCAAATGTTCTGGTGTTACATGTTGATACACAGGGAAAATCACATGGCATCACAAGATGTCACTTGTGCGTATTTGTACAAAAGGATTGTGCTAGCAATGATATTCTCAGGGGGGTTTACAGTTTCACCTTTAAATATGCAACACAAAGTAGGAAAATTTCACTACCCGGAATTCTTTTCCAGCACAACTTGCACTTTAGTGGAAACTTCACTTGATACATCACTAATCCTATAAACTGCATCTTCCATTATTACCATGGCTTCCTGGAAAGGCATATTTGAATTCCTCAGTTTCTTGATACTGTCGGCAATGAAATGATATGTAATTTATGAAATTATAGTGACCACTTTGGAAAGGTTCACCGACAAAGTTTCACTCACAAACTCTTAGTTTTTTTTTTTTTTTCTTTCTCTCTCTCCATCTGAATAAGTAGTATTAGTAATGGACAGTTTATTGTACGTTTTAGAATACATTCAAATAAATGCAATTGGCGCATGGGCCTTACGGCCATACATACCAATATCGTCCTTATAACAATCAAAAGCCCATACACATACATACAAATACTTCGAATTATTTATGTTTCCTACCAATAATTTTATATACAAATACATAAACAAGAATGGAGCCCTTACTCTTGAACCCCCCTTCCATTTACTCACATCCCCTCTCCAACCTCTCCCTCTTCATTATAGTCTTTAACCTTCTTTGTCGAGTCTTCTCTAGCAATTTCCCAAATTGCGTATCTCGCATGCAGCAACACTTCCCAGCAAATGTTCATATTTCTATTGGAATTCAGAAATTGCGCTGATAAATGCCCATTTATTAAAATCTCAGTTTTTCTGCATTCTGTCAAAATATGCTTTCTCCGCATAATGGGCAAATTCTTTCCCCGAGAGAATTAACAGTTTTGATTTCTTTCTAAGCCCCTAATCTGAACCACGCGAGACCACTTCTTTCTTCCCTGCCACAAATGTCTAAATAATCCACCCTCCCCCACACCAGATGTATTTGAGCCTGCAGGTTCAGCGATACTTTTTCTGCGCATTGAGACTCAATATTTTGTCTATCTATATCTCGCAAATGTCAGTTAACTATTTTCCAACTATTTCGTGTAATATCCTCTCCCCTTAACCAAATATAACCCAATCCAATTTTGCCTAAGCCTTTCCTTATTTTTGATACCCATCCCGTATTCCACCCTTCTCTTATTTGCTCCCTTAGACAGACTGCTTCAAGAAGTGCTTGATTCCCCTGTATTATCCTTAACCAGTATTTAATTGTTCTTATTTTTAAGTTCGCACTTTCGTTAGAAATATTAATCTCTTTAAGAACCCCACAATTTACTGTACCCCTGCTTACTTATAGCAACAGTTTTAGAAACTGTTTGTACCTGATTAAGTTCCTCGGTGTTTTCCCACCCCCAAATTTCGGTCCCGTACGCCACAGTTGACCTCACAATCGCCCAGTACACCAACTCCATTGTAAAGCACAAAGAGGGAATACATACATAGGCCATCTTTTGATGAAAGTGAAACATTCTCGCTTTTTCATAAAGCGTGTCTCAGCAAATGTGATAACGCAGAGTATCTCATTTTCCTACGAGTTGAGGGTTATCAAGTTTCTACCCTATGCCCTTCAGTTATCTATCAGATCCATGAAGTTTAATCTTCCTGTTAGAGGTCATTCTTACCTATTAAGCTTTTGTTTTGTGTTATTTTAATGCCAAATCCAGTTATACGGCTCCAAATAGTTTTATTTGCAGCCACTGGATCGGTTCGTTAAGAAGTTCCGAGAACTTCGATTGAAATTCATTAGCTGGAACTAAAACTTCTCGACATGGCTCGACTTCCTGGAAAGAAAATACAAGACGAGTATGCGAGCACATTCCTACTGTATAACGCGAGAACATATACCGGTTTTTGGCTTTAAACAAGTTACGGCAATCTCTTGCTAATAGTGATGGTTTTTGCGTAGGTTTAAGCTGAGATGACGTGGAATCGAAACCTGCCTAAAATGACAGGAAACGTACAGATATCTTAATAGTTGCAAGTTTTTATCCATGCCAATTCAAAGGTGAGAATCTAACATTGAAATTGAAATTTACTGAAAATATCCCAACAGAGAACATAATATTCCAAAATACAAACACTATCAATTTATTACAACATGAAATCTAAAAATAAAATAATATTAATCTTACTTATCTCCTCTAGATATTTTCTTTCTAGAGTTCCTTTTCTGATCCCAATACACACAACACCGGGTTACCAGTGTATTGGGTGGTCATTATATTTATTGCTGTGTTATTCTATCCTTGTTTATACTTTTTCAACTATTGTTCTTCTCTTCTATCATCCTGTTAATCATTGTTATCCATTTCTCTCTAACTTTGCCCAAATAGTTCCATATCATTTTTATATTCTATTCTCCTTTTACAGTTAAAAACTTTCTAATTCTTCCATTTTAGTTGCCAGACCTGTTCTCTCCATAACTTTGTTTATTTGCAGTATATTAAAACAACGAAAATCTGTATCGGTTTCTCCACACATTGGGTCGGTCCTGGTGGTGTAGTGATAACCATACTTGCCTTCTAAACCCAAGATCGCGGGTTCAAACCCGACCAGGATGGATGGATTTTTTGGCGCGTAAAAATCCTAAGTATGGCTTTCTTCGGAAGGGAAGTAAAGCCATGGGTCCCGTGTCGTACTTTTACGGTACGATAAAGAACATCAAGCCTGAAAGAGAGGCCTCTGAGCAAAATTTGTCGACCATTTCACGCCCTGAATAGAATAGAACGCTGATGACCTGAGATGTTAAAGAGCGTCCGTAAATAAACCAAATCAATAAAAAAACTGTCTTTAAATGTCTTCCAAAATGTCATCAATATAGAGATTGAATAGTATCGGACTTACTTTACAGCCTTGTCTTACTCTACATATAATCCATTACTTTATTGCCTGAAAATATGGCACAAAATTGGTTCACATTTTCTGCTAGTTTTATAAACCTATTGCTTTCCCCCTTCCCTTTTAATTTTAATCACAGTGCTTCTCTATTTATGATATCAAATAGCTTCTCAAATTCCATGTAAACCCTTCTCCTTTTGTTGCTTATATGTATTAACATCGAATATCATTATTACTATTGATTTAGATAAAATGTGTGCATGCTCATTACTAACTTACACAGTGAACAACAATAAATCAAAGTACTTGTAAGGATTTCAAAACATCATAGCGCGTAATACAGTTAAGATAGGAATACTCTCATTATGAGCGTCTTTTGTCACTGCAGACATCTACACGACAATTAATTTCGTTCCAATTACGCCCTAGATTGTCAACGGTAATGTTTAGAAAGGCGACTCTGATACGCGCCAGCAAATTCGGAACAGTTGCAGATAGAAAGGGACAAAATATACTTGACCCTTAATGTAACCTCACAGAAAAAAGCACATGGTGTTAAGTCTAGTAAACCAATTAGTCAAGGACACCGCCGCAGGAGGTCGAGATCGTTAAGGCGCATGAGTTTTTTCCAGGTTTTTCTCAGTCCATATAAATGGCAAATGCCGGAGAGATACCCTAAACTTGGGTCTGGAACATTTCTTCCTTAAAAATTCCTTTCCCAATATATCATTTCATCTCATGTATTATCACTGCCCACCGCCTGTGCGCCTTAGTAGTAAAAACGGGCGTAAAATACTTCAAAAAAAATAAAATTATCCAAGGTATTTGACACGGAAGGACATCAACTGTCTTTGCGAATGGAATTGCAGGATAGGACTTCTTTTTCAAATTTCATGCAGAAATGGCGCTAGACAACGGTAATGGACAGACTTTGATTCTACTTACCGTTAGCCGCCATTTTGCAAACGGCGAATACCTGGCGGCCAAAGACATGACTACTGGATGTAGGGAAGTACAGAACAAAACTATGAAAGTTGTTAATAAGTTGTGTTTACTTGATGTAGTACCTATATCATTGTTTCTGTTATTCAAATATATTTTTGTGGATTGACAGTAACATTTCAGCAGTCAAATGTGAGATGTAATACAAGAATTTTAATGCTTTTCGGTATAAAATACCCATTTACAAAACAGCGTAAGACTTAAATAGCACAAAATCAAATTTATTTAACTTCTGTTTTAAAAAAATGATTGTTAGCGGAGAAAAATAGCAATACCATAATGGAAATAAGACTCAGTACCAGATTTCTTGCTTGCATAACGCACTCATTTTGTCTTCTAAATATTTGCCACAAAGAACGACACTTAGGGAAATCATTTTACTGACAATTATGATATTTTGTGACTGCTTAGGCTAAAATTTAATTAAATTACGAAATTTAAAACTCATTCAAACATTGATCTAGAATTAAAGGTATTAGCATCTGTATACAGAGTGCAGCAAAAGCATTAGCTATCATTGTTGATAAAATTTACATTGGAAAAACAGGTCAATATACTTTTTAGGAATCTAAACAACGATATTTTAATATGTCAATTCATACAGAGGTAACAGACAAGTTAATGAAGATAATTTTTACAAATGACTTCATTCTAAAAACATTTTGGGGTAAATAAGGTGACTAAAGATTATAATAAAGGAAAGACACAGGGCTAAAATTTCACAGGCATGTAAAAATATAGTATATTAATGTGTGATCACAGCATTAGATAGGAATGATAGACGAATGTTTGAATTTTACAGTATGTAGGCAGGTATACTTCTTAAGAGATCATTTTTTAAATAATGTTTGACGCCCGTTTTTACGACTGCGGCACCACAGGCGGTGTACACTGATGATACATGAAATGAAATGATATGTTGGGAAAGGGTTTATTTTTAAAGGAGGGAAAACGTTCCAGACCTAAGTTTAGGGTTCCTCCCCTGCATTTTTCATTTATGAGGACTGAGGAAAACCTGTAAAAAACCTTGGTCAGGAAGGACTGTTCTGACGGGAATCGAACCCCAGACTTCCTGCTCACGAGTCCGCGCCTTAACGACCTACCCCACCCATGGCGGTTTTTAAGAGATCAAATAAGAAACAAACTATATGGCAGTAGCTACGGGTACAAATGAAAGAATAAACGAAAACAAGCAGAACTGGTTTAAACTCGTACTGACCAGTAGATATTTATGTGAGTTCCACTAACGGAACCGAATGTTGGTAGACCAGACGTTGATCTCAGCTGGAACTAAAATAAATATACTTGCTCTTGGTGTTTTGTAGCTAGCAGCATTGGCAACATTTCCCCTCTAGGTCATTAGGAAATTATTTCATAATAGTTTTAACTACTCCACTTGTTACATGTTATTTAGTGGCGAAATCACAACGTAAATACTGCAACACTCGATCAGTACCGACACCAAAGTGGATATAGTGAAGAAAGTCACTGCATTTGTTGATAACCTCGACTGATATAATTCGTGAAGACTAGAGGCGGCAAGGACATCAGGCAACAGATCAAAATCCAAAAAAAGAATACGAAGACGGAGAGTGCGTCCAACATCTACTAGGAGAATTTTGAAAGTTGAGCTCAAATTGTTTCCATACAAAATGCATCTAAAATGCTTGCTAGAAGTTCTTGATAAGCGTGGACGTTTTGAAATGTGCAATTGTTTTAGTTGGAAGATGAAAGAAGGTGCGTAAAAGTATAAGGTTCGCAGAAGAAAGATCCAGTCTTTCAGATGTCATGAAACAGCCTCTCCACATCCCAAGTGGTTTGGCGTGTGCCAAAGACATCTTGGTACTAATGAAAACGGGATGCTAATGAAAGCCAACAAGGAACGCTACCAGGGAAAATTACAATGCAATGGTTTCGACAAGATGATGCCAACCCATACACACTGCGAATTCAAATCTGGCGCTACTTAAAGAGCATTTTGGGGATAGTATCATTTCCAGAAGAATCGGGTTCTCGCGGGCTTGTCTTTCAACGGATATCTTTTTCTAGTGGGGTTATGCAAAAGACATTTTCTTTTATATTTCTTCATAAACAAATTAAAATATAAGGTTAGCATTTTAACACAAGCTAGACTAAGGTTTGGAGTCGAGTCAGATAGGAAATATTCGAAGTCAGGTTGGTACGCAAATCACGGATCTTGAGCTTGCTGACCGACATGCTGGAAAACTATTCTTTGATATTGGAAAATAGATAACCATAACTTTTCAAGAAGAAGCAATCACTTGTTCTTTTTTCCCATCAGCAGTGATTATCTTTCAAAGAAACCCTGCATCTTACTATTACATCTACAACTGCATGCAAAACTACACGCGAACATTCTTTTGTTCGGGGACCAGCAGTTTTTGCACCAACTGCACAAACATACCTCATATGCAATGTTTCAGTTACCAAAATTTGGGTAGCATCCAGTGAATTTTACAGAATTTTTGTAAGTTTTCTTAAGAGAAAATAGCTTAACCCATAGTTTTTATCCATATGATTTGAAATGTTGAGATATTTGAGTCATTTAGATTGTACAAATTCTTCTATTAATAGTAGTTTTTGCAAAAAAAAAAAAAGGGGGGGGCTTTTGTCGCAGTTTTAGTGCATTATAAGAAATACAAAATTTTGTTATTATAAATGGGGCAAACATTGGGCATTTATTCCACTAGAATGTAGTTATAAAATCATTTTGCAGAAGCAAAGTTTTATGCAATAATTTATAATTTCTTTCAAATTATTCATAAATAGCTGACTTAGAAGTATGTAAAAGTTAATGTAGTTTATCTGTAAGATCAAATTCTTTTATTACCTTCTTTTATTAAGTAATTATCTAAGAATTTGTGTGAAGAAAATGCAAAGAAATCTTGCAGGGAACAATTTGAATATTCAAAAACGTGGAAAAATAAAATAAAAAAAACTGTTTAAAATTTATCTATATGAAACGTATTTTACTTTACCTTACAGTCCCCCTACCCCATATGAAGGTCCTTCAGTTAAGTTTTTGGCTTAATCTTCTTTATGTTTTCTTATCTTTATCCTCCTATATCATTATAAGTATAATTTTAGAATCCAATGCTCCTTGTGTCAGTCGGCGCCTATTTCTAACTTTATTAATTTTTTACTTAATGATAAAAATCAACCATATTCAAAGTGTGGACAATTTGCATCATAGCACACTAGGCTTTGAATATAGGTGAGAATAAGTAAACGTGCACATATAAATAAATTTAAAAAAATCTGTGACAGTTTTCTGGCGCCTCCTGCATTCTCTCTTTTATGACTGTCTTTCCACTCATCTTTCAGTCACCTACTTTGCATATCTCTTTGTATTTGATTAATCCATTCTTCCGGACTCTTCCCTATTCTTCTGGAAGATTGCTGCCAATTCAAAATGCTCTTTCATTTATTATTTTTACATATCTACACTTTAGTTAGTGATTTTCATTTCCTATAACATTTTTTTTTCCCTCCCATGTTGTAATACCGCCTGCCGAGGTGCCACCAGGATGTTATTAAACGAAATCCAAGCTGCGATGTCCGTCGAATGATTTACAACTTGGCGATGTTATGTTTAATGCGATGCTACAATTTCCTATTCAATATCGATGACTAAGACGAGAAGGGATGTTATATTGGGATAATAAGCGTCACTTCGGGGAATTGAGTAGGTCGACTCCTGCAGGAAAGACGAGTTGTTTCCAGACAAACGCTGAATAACTCAACCAACTCTGTTAAAAGTATAAGTATTTATTAAAGGGTTTTCTGATACAGTTGGACGTGGATCCTGCAAGCACCAAGGCTTCTCTCCTGTCTCTGAATAAATTCGGGGACCTTTTACACAATTGTAATGCCCAAGGAGGGGTATTATCATCTAGTCTAGACATAAGAGTTATGTTAAACACTTCCTACAACCATGAGGTCAACAGTCACCTGGTCCTGACACTATAAGTTTTAATAGGCTCATACTCGCAGTTTGGGTTTGTTAAGCTTAAAACTAAACAATACTCATCAGTACAATAATTCTGTCTATCTACAGCATGCACACGTAGACATAATATTTTAAGTGAGTGGAAAAGAGGGTTGGTTTTTGTTTATGCCAGTGTTTCTCTGAGGACCCTTTCAGGTCACATCACCTCTGGGATGCACAGTGTGGCAAGGCAAGTCACCCTTAATATTTATTATGTCTACGTCTTACTATGTTTGGGTTTATACAGTATGATTCACTAACTAGTATATACAGCGTGCTATTACACAATATAATTTATATATATATATATATATATGGTTTATTTACGGACGCTCTTTAACATCTCAGGCCATCAGCGTCCTATTTAATTTAGAGCGTGAAACAGCCGATAAATTTTGCTCAGATGTTTCTTCTTTCAGGCTTGAGGTTCTTTTTCGTGCCGTAAATGTACGACACGGGACCCAGGGCTTTTCTTTCCTTCCGGAGGAAGCCATACTTAGTATTTTTACGCCCGAAAAAATCCAATGACCCTGGCCGGGATCGAACCCGCGATCTTGGGTTTAGAAGGCAAGTATCGTAACCACTACATCACCAGGACCGACACTATATAATGTTCTTATATCTTGTCAATGTTACGATTCCTTATAATACCACGCTTGCGTTACAAAGCCGACTATTCATTACAATATTTATACTTCACAAACATTGTTTGCGATTCTTTGCATTCGAAAGATATCTTTTTCATAAGAAACCGATTTCAGCTGCATCTGACATTTGTATTTTTATAATAGTTATTTGATCCATATTGTAGTATGTTCTGTGCAGTTATTATTAATGGGGAATCAAAATTGTGATTTTCATTATTTTTAAAAATATTTTGAAACTACATGTCACAGTTTTTAATGCATATTCTAGAAAATCCATTCTGTTAAATGCCAATAATTATGTAAATATTTGCTCAAGAGAGCAACGTGGTTTTTTTTTCCTTCTCCCTCTTTGTTCGTAAAGTAAACGAATAATTAAAAAGAATAAGTAGGGAGAAAACTAAACGATTTAATAGTTTGTATCGTACTTGTCGAGAAAGCTAATTCTTATAAACAAAATCATCATACTTAGGAATACAAACATAATACACATTTAACTGAATTGAATTAGTTTACCATAATCTCGACAACTGAACACGTATCTGTGTATTGCAATGTGCAAGTGTTTAGTCATGTGATTCAGAGCAAGGACGATGTCTCGCGAGGCAAGCTTTTCATGCTAGATTGTAACGGCAGATGCGTGTGTGGGTTGGCACTACTGAATGGTGGTAGTGGCGTGATGAATTCCAGTAACAAAAACCGGCTCGCACACAATTACGGCAATGGGAGGAGGTGTTTAGAGAGGCTTCCTTCTACCCTGGCTTGAGGGGAGCGTAACAAGGCTTCCATGTGTCCTCATATAAGCTTAACGAATTTTCCCCGTGACAAATGCGGATTTACGCCTCCTCGCTGCTTTCTGGAGTTTTTTTCATGTTTGGTATTGCAGAATTACGGATATGACAAAAGGAAAGAAAGGCAAGAAGAATCAGAAAAAGATAAGAATGAAAAGAGAAAGTAAAATCAAAATAAGGGCAAGGTGAAAAGAAAGAAAGGCCAAAGCAAGAATAGAAAACGGGAAGGAGAAAAAAAGAAGAAAAAAATAGATTAATGGACGGATGGACTAAGGGGGAAAAGTGGAATAAAAGAAAACAGAGAAAGAACGGAAATAAGTAAATAAGGAGAAATAATAAATGAAGAAGAATTCGGAGAAAGAAAGGCAGCTGCAGATTGAGAAAAAAGAAAGGGAAGGACAGATTAAACACAAAAATAAATAAAGAAGCAATAAAGTCTGCATATTAATTACCGCCCGGGAGCCGAGGTCATTAAGGCGCGGACTCGTGAGCGGGAGGTCTGGGGTTCGAATCCGACCAGAACCATCCTCCCTGACTGAGGTTTTTTTCAGGTTTTCCTCATTCCTCATAATTGGCAAATGCCGGGGAAGTACCCTAAACTTAGGCCTGGAACGTTTCCTTCCTTAAAAAATATCCTATCCCAATATATAATTTCGTCTCATGTACCATCAGTGTCCACTGCCTGTGGTGCCTCAGTAGTAAAAACGGGTGATGAACACTATTAAAAAAACATAATAATTAATGCCTTAAACTACTTTGTCCGCTTCCAAAAATTTGCGAAGCATTTGATGAATGATGTAAGTGAAAGGTATCGCTGCTTGCTATTCAGTTTTTTTTCGAGAGAGAACGGAACCAGCACTAGTCAAATGCCTTAACCATCGGACATGACGATGGAAAAGAAAGAAAGAGGAAAAATAGAGCAAGGTATGGATGAATGGAGTAGGAATGGGAAGAGGGCACAAAAAGGGGGAAAGGAATACAATTATAAGAAAGAAGGGTCCGAAAGAAAACATAAATAAATACAAATAAAAGGGACACTAAAAAAAGTAGCATAGACATTCAAAGAGGAGACACTAGAAATAACAAGGGAAGAAGGAAAGAGAAGGATAAATTTTGGAACCGTTATTATTGTGGGAGGGGGGTTTGTATCTGCGTGGATTAATTTTATTTAGTTAATCAAATGATTAGATGTTCTTCTTGTGATACCTCGGCTCTTGAAGTCAGGAGTTCGATGTTTTCTATTTCTCTGGTTGCAATGCAGAGGATAGGAATCTCAGGGGAATATGGACTGTTTTTAATGACGTAATGTTATTAGGGAGGAAAGGGGGTTCTTCAATGGAATAATACTGATTCGGACTTTTGATTTATTTGACAATTGAAGAATTTAGGAAATGCTAAGCGTCTGTCGTATAGTTATAATTCTGATTCTATCTGTCCTGTATAATTTACCCTCGATTCACTGCCTTTACTCGTGGGTTTACTCACTTTAACACAATTTTGAAATCCGACAGTCACCTATAATTTCGCGTTAACACTTTATAAGAACCCTAATCACTTTATCGTAAAGACTCTATGGTAATATTGAATGGACGGCTATGACCTTAGCGATAACTCGGCATTACTCACATCACATGACCTACTCTTCGGTTACTCTTACGCTTCTCATTGTCTGTGACTGACTTAACTGACTTATTGATTCCCCCTCTTCCTGCATAACTTACTTCTTATATTTAATATTAAATCCATTATGTGGATTCGCTCCGCCCTTCGCGAAATTTTATTTCCTTTAAAAAAGTGAACTTGGTTCACTTCTCGTTCCTATTGGACCATAATAAACCTAATTTATATTACATGCACGCTTCTGCTCGTTAGTTTTGAAATATATTTATTGGTCGAACCAGCTCACTTACTTTCTAAAATAAATATTCCCACGCGTCGACTTTTGAATGTGACAGATTCCTTTACTGTTTTAAACGTTACCATAGTTATATTCACACTCTAAAGATTTGCGATAGAACACGCTTCACCCACATAAGCGGCATTCTTTTGATACTGCCGGAAATAGCTAAAATGTAGGTTTCTTGTAAGACATTTATTTCTGCATGCGGAATGTATTTTGATGACAAGCACTGTTACCGATTAAACTCATATTTCTTGGTTTTCCATGTCGAGGCAATAAAAACATTTACGGCCTGATGTTGGCAACTCTATGGATTGCTGGCAATGGGAGGAAGGGGTCGTCCCTCTTTCAGAATGGAAGAGAACCTTTAGAGGCAAATCGTATTGTCCTAAGACTTTTTACAGGCAACAGAGCCCAACATGTCCGTCCCTTTCACAGAAACATAACAAAGACATATATATATACTGTCAATCATAGTATTACAGAAAGATAACTTGAATATTACTTGTTAGTCAAAAAACATATATCTATATACATACACTAACAATTATAATATTAAGACCCTGATAATAGTTGTATTATTGGTACCTTTGAATATGGTGTCATTCTTGACCTTGTTAAACAATATCTGAAATTAAATTGTAATATATTATTATTGTTGTTGCTTTTATAATTGCCATCAGAAGAAATTATTATTAAAATAGGGAATTTTAAGACAATGTCGGCTTCAAGATAAAGGAGAAAAAAGAAGAGCGAAGAAAAGAAGGCAGTCCTGGAGGAGGAATTGAAGTAAGAGGAGAGCAAGAATAAAGCTCAGAGAGGAGAAATTAAATTGGAGGAGAAGAAATTAAGAAACGGGAAAAAATGTCCGGGGCGTAAAAAGAGAGTAAGGAAAAAAAAAACAAGATAAAGGAAAGGGAATGAAATGTTTGAGAAAAAATAAAAAGGGACTGGAAAACAACAAAGAATAGGGGAAAATGTGTAGATGAAACAGAAAAGGAAAACTGGAAGGAATGGAAATAAAATGGGGATAAAGAAAGAAAAAATAAGAAGGAAAGTAAAAGAAAGAGAGAAAGACAGAAACAAGGAAGAAGAAAAGAAGGAACAGAGAAAGAAAGAAAGAAAGAAAGAAAGAAAGAAAGAAAGAAAAGAGACAGAGAGAGAAAGAACGAAGGAAGAAAGAAAGAAGGATGGAAGAGAGAAAGGAGGGAAGGAAGAGTGAGTGAGAGAGAGAGAGAGAGAGAGAGAGAGGAAGAAAGAAAGAGTGAGAGAGAGAAAGAAAGAAAGAGTGAGGGATAAAAAGAAAGAAAGAAATAAAAAGAGAGAGAAAGAAGGAAGAAAGAAAGAATGAAAGAAAGAAAGAAAGAAAAAGAGAGAAAGAAAGAGAGGTAGAAAGAAAGGAAGAGAGAAAGAAGGAAGAAAGAAAAAGTGTTATAGAAATAAAGAGAGAGAGAGAGAGAGAGAGGTAGAAAGAAAGGAAGAGAGAAAGAAGGAAGAAAGAAAAAGTGTTATAGAAATAAAGAAAGAGAGAGAGAGAGAGAGAAGCAAGGAAGAAAAAAGAAGCAAGAAAGAAAGAAATAAGGAAAGAAGGAAGAAAAAAGAGTGAATGAGTGAGAGAGAGAAAGGGAGAGAGAAAGAAAGAAGGAAGGAAGGAAGGAAGGAAGGAAGGAAGGAAGGAAGGAAGGAAGGAAGGAAGGAAGGAAGACTGAGAGAAAAAGAAAGAAATACAGAAAGGGCGAAGGAAGAGAGAAGAAAGTATGAAAGAAAGAGTGAGAGAAAGAAAGAGAGAAAGAAGGACGGAAGGAATAAAGAGAGAGAGTGGGAAAAAGAAGGAAGGAAGGAAGGAAGGAAGAAAGAAATAGTGAATGAGAAAGAAAGGAAGAAAAAGAGAAAAAAAGAAAGAAAGAAAGAGGGAAAGAGTGAGTGAGAGAGAGAAATAAAGAAGGAAAAGGAGAAAGAGTGGGTGAAAGAGAAAGAAAGAGAGACGTGAGTGAGAGAGAAAGAGAGAAGGGGATCTTAACGCAAATCATAAAGACGGGTGGTGGCCACCGGCTGTATGAAATATGTACTTGTTTATTCATTCCACGAGGATGTTATTGTTGGTCAATTAATTACGGTACTGAGTCAGACCGGATTATCAATTATCTCAATAAAACTCCATTAAAGTACTCTCTGTCTGACAACAGGGTGCATCTTAACAATACTACATGTCTGCTCTTTTGCACCAGTTTGCTCCCACGAAAAACTTTTCATTGTTGTATCTATTGTGTTCAGACTTTTTAAATCTTCAATGAGAACACTAATGTCACTATACACCCATGGTAGTATATTCTTACCAAACAATGGACTTGATTTCATTTCTGGTTTTGAGTTTTTCCTCAAAGATCAGAATTAATCGTTATGTGCCTTCTTTCATACAAAAAGTAAAACCTACGTGTATAATGGGACCGCTTTTGAATTTTGCTAAGATATATCACCCTGATTTTTTTCTCACCCTAGTCTCTACAATTGTCCTTGTGGCCACTTAATTTATCCTTCATCCTATTGCTGTTTTCAGGAGATATGTTACTCGTTTATTCACAATCAAACTGGGGTAATTTATCGGGAACCAGAGTTGTCCAGTATTCATATCCCAGGATACAAATTAATGTAAAAACCTTAATTAAAGAAATTTAATTACTTATTTAGGAAGCTTGTTTAGTATTTCAGGTCATCAGCGTCCCATTTCATTCAGGGCGTTTAACGCCAATGAATTTTGTTCAAGACCTCTTCTTTCAGGGTTGAGGTTCTTTTACGTGCCGTAAATCTACGATGTGGAATCCACGGCTTTACTTAGCATTTATACGCCCGAAAAAATGCACCGATCCTGGCCGGGATTGAGCCTGTTTACAACTAGACCACCAGGACAATTTTAATTATGAACTATCTCCCCACCTAAGCAGTAATGCTTATACAGAACACGAGATGACATGTCCGTTACATTACCTTATGATGACAACCACTAGATACAAAATTAAGAAGCTGTATGAGGTTGCAGAATACTTATCTATCATTGCCAAGAATCATTCACCCTTGAACTTAATCCTAAAGCAAACGTAACGGTTACAAAACGCCTTGGCTTAGCCTTTATCTACCTTTATGCACTGTCCCAATAAGATTACGTTTATCGGAAACAGCAGTTTAAGAATAGCACTTAACTTATGCCCAAGTAATGACAATTGAAAAGATACAGAAACATCCATGTAATTGTATTTTTTTTTTTTTTAATATTTTATTTATTGTCGCTTTGACTACATTGTCTTCTCGCAACGCCTGTAGAATGTGCACTTATGAATACTATAGGTGTAAGTCAGTAGGGATAAATGGAAAGAAATAAATTGTTGTTGGTACAAATGAGCACGGAGTCCTTGGCGCCTTAAAGCTATCTGGCATTCACTTTCTCAGGGTAAGAAAAAACTCCGAAAAAACCTTACGCAAACAGCTTTGTCTGACCGGAATTTGAACCCAGGACCTTCCTATTAACAGTCGCAAACGCTATTATAGAGTTTTTTAAGGTTTTGATTCAGTGAAATACATTTGAGAATTATTTGATTATCAAAAGAAAATTCTTAAAAGCCTTACATAGCCATAGAAAAATGTTTCACTGGAAAGAAATGAACTAACATCATAGTGAGAGAAACAAGGATTTAAAATAAACAGCAAGAAATGGTAAACAAAGCAGCTTTTCTTTTGTTTATTTTGTGTGTTTGTTACTGTATTATTATTATTATTATTGTTGTTGTTGTTGTTGTTGCTGCTGCTGCTGTTGTTGTTGTTGTTGTTGTTGTTGTTTTAATGTGATATGCAGCAAATTTCATGAGAACTCATTAATACACAATATGTACCAAAATTTCAATAAACCTTCCCTGATAAAATGTCACATCAGTTTCTAACCTCTTTTTACAAATGAAGTTAATAGAATTTAGGCGATTAGAGAGATAGTAGAACCACTCATAAGCAGTTGTTATTGTTGTTGTTATTATTATTATTATTATTATTATTATTATTATTATGTAGCTCATACTGAAAGTTGTTCTTTTAACTCAAGGTAACCGCCACGGGTGACCGAGGTCGTTAAGGCGCAGACTCGTGAGCGGGAGGTCTGGGGTTCGAATCCCACCAGGACCGTCCTCTCTGACTGAGGTTTTTTTCCAGATTTTCCTCAGTCCTCATAACTGGCAAATGCCGAGGAGGTACCCTAAACTTAGGCCTGGAACGCTTCCTTCCTTAAAAAAATATATATCCTTTCCCAATATATCATTTCATCCCATGTATAATCAGTGTCCACCGCCTGTGGTACCTCAGTAGTAAAAACGGGCGTTAAACACTACCCAAAAACAAAAAACCCAATGCAACCAGATTGAAACTGCATTTGTTCACACTCGGTGCTATAAAAATTTTGTAGCACTCCAGTCTTAACTTACTTTGATGTAAAATTAAATGTAATGCGTATACAAATTATATAGTGAGATTTATGCCCACAGTGCAATAGTAAGTCTATTCTTTAATGTACATAAAAAGCAACCTAATGCTAGGTCTGAATCCTTTATTATAAATGAAGAAATCCAGCATCATGAAACAAAACATAGAAAAGATACTCATGTAATCAGAACCCACACTAAAACGCATTAAGTTTCACCCATTTGGCTGTCAGACTACTCAACAATTTGCCAGCTTCAATTAAGCTTTGGATAAACTAACAAAACATAAATCATCAGTAATCACAGACGTGTTCGAACACTGCTTCTATAAGAATTTCTGATTAAATAATCATATTATGGTGTTTTACATGCACAGTCATTAAGTATTTATATTTAGAATTTATGTTAAAGTAAATATTATACTCGATATTTTATACGATATCATTTGTACGCCAGTACAATATAAGGGTAGGTCCATAAGTTTCCGGTTTAATCATTTTCTAGGTATGATAAAGATAAAAACTATATTTCACTTTTCATTATAGGTAACCCTTGCTGTAATACACTTCTTTCATTTTTGATTAACATTTCAATCCCACCCCCCAAAATAGTCAGAAGTCTTGTCTGCAAAATGGGCAAAAACAGCATCCATCACTTCTTCGTCACACGTAAATTTCCTTCCTCGAAGATCTTTCTTGAGATTTGAGAAGAGGAAATAGTCGCTGGGATGTAGAGTGGATGGTTGATCTCCTTGAAGTCATATTTCTTCACACCTTCCTTTGCAACAAGAGCTGTGAGCACAGGAGCGTTGCCCTGAAGAAGGCGCACACCACCACTCAGCTTTCCTCGGAAGCACGTAATCTGTGCAGTAGGCCAGCATAGCACTCCCCATTTACTGTGGTGTTCCTCTCCTTGTAGTCCATGAAAAGTATTCCCTCACAGTCCCAAAAGATTGTGGCCATGATCATCTTGGTTGACTGATGATCTTGGCCTTTAGAGGCAGTGCTTATCCATATTTACTCTACTCCATTGGTTCTCTTTTGGACAAGGAATCACTGTAGAGGATCATAGTTTCATCTCCTATAACAATGTTTGCAGAACTTCTCTCTCGTTGCTATTGCAGAGCTCCAAAAATGTCTGACAACAAATGACTCGTTGCTGCTTTTGGACTGAGGAAAGAAGTCTAGACACTCAATTTGCACTAGCCTTATTCATGTTTAAATGTTCATGAATAATTCAAAGGATTGGTTTTTTAGAAAGACCCAACTATGCTATTGATTGATGCTATTTCTGTTACTTTGAGCCGCCGGTGTTCCATAATTTCTCCTTCCGCAAGAGCGATGTTTTCAGAAGTGAGCACCTCCAAGGGCCAATCTGTACGCTCTTCGTCTTCAATGCTTTCTCGACCCATTCGAAAAAGTTTGGCCCATTCATTTACGGTAGAATATGAGCGGTATGTTTCCCCACAAACACCATCCAATCGTTGTTTAATTTCATTTTGAGTACTTAATAACAGCTCGAAACTCCATTTTGAACATGTCAGAATCTTCTACAGAATCTGTTGCCTTCTTTATGCAACTATTTCTGAACAACTAAACAGCATTATTTACCAAACGGATAAAGTATGACATCAGATAAGGGTTTTGTGTCGGCGATAATCCTTATCGCGAGCCGGGAAAACTTATGGATCTACCCTCGTATGCTATATATAAAGATCAAATAAATGATACATTTGAAAAAATATAAGAATTATTTTTTTTTCTCCTGAATATGAAATCGTAACACCCATAAGAGACGCGTTAAATCAACTCCACATTTTCTCAGGTAAAACAAGTATGACACGTGAAAATACCGACAGCAATATATCAACAGATGTCTGAGTTTGATCAAGGAAACACTGTGGCATACAGAGAGTGCGGAAAATTGGTGCTCATGTTGGAGATATATTTTTGAGGAAATATTATCAAGTTTAAGACATATAGCTAAGACAAAACCGTTTTTGTAGGTTTCATTTTAACTTAAATATTAATTAATATATTGAAAAAAGAAGAATTATGTAAGATAAATTATGAGTTTTCAACTCTTTTTCACTATTAGGGAGAAGAAATCCCCCCCCCCCGAAGTACTTGTATGTCCTTCACTAATGTCTCTTTCCAAACACCAGCAGTAATCAGACATCATTGACGCATCTCAATGGCTTGATTAGTGGGTTTCCATTGTCTTTATGAAATCGCTCACTTTTTTCTTCACTCGTTGCACCAAGATTCGCAGGGAAATAGTCAATGTGGCCGTTGAGTAAATTCACTTTAATAGCTATTCTACACCGTAGATTTCTGAAATGTTGTAGCCTTTCCTTCACAGTTTCTTTATAGTTCTCAGATTTGTTGTTGCCAAGAAAATTTTCTGTCACTTTTTATATGCCAACCATGCTGACTTTTATAATTCAGACATCGCTGAGGAAAGGTCTCATCTTGCATAAGCTCAGGAATATGGAAATCCATCGAAAATATCTGCTGCTATCTTAGCTTCAGTTTTCTGTGGGAACTATGCAATCACTATCCTTCTTCAGAGCAGTAACAAATTGGTTCACAAGCCTAACTTAATATGCAGTGGTGGAAGAAGAACTTTAAAAGGAGAAACCAAGGGTTCGTACATGACATATTTCTCCAGGAACTAAATTGCTCCTTTGTAGCCAATTTTTTCTGGCTACAATGCTCTGATTTTGCCCTGCTATTTCATTCTAAAAGTGAACCATTTATTATCTATTTAAATCTCTCAGAATATTTATTTTATGTATCGACTCAATGAACCACTAATAAAATATTCTTTTCTATACTACCAATTTATAAAAAACTGTACCCCGACGAGACAAAACTATTACTGGTTTTACAAATTCCACGTAATAAGTAATCAGAAAATATGATCAGTTTTTTCAGCAAAAATGATGTAAATCACTGACCAATACCAGCGGATCCCATTATTGCGCACGCCCAACTGTATACTATTGCCTCTTTTTGGGCTATAAAATTAAATTTTTAAACGTACACTATATAAACAAACTGGATTACTAATACATTATTATCGTTAATAATAATAATAATTATTATTATTATTATAATAATTTTCATTTATGCTCCTCCTAATGAAATATGCTATATTTCTTTCAAACAAGGAGCGTTTCGGAATGAATGGAATAAATTTAATTTATAACTACTAATTTTATATTCCACAAAGGTAAGTAAATAAATAAATAAGTAATCACACGATGAAATTTTGTTTGATTACTGCTTCTGAGAGGGGTGTACTGTTTTTTTTATGCAGAAAATGATGATAACATATCCAAAACCTTTTATTTTCTCTTTTTCTAGAACCTTTCTCTCTTTTAATTTCCCTTCTCCTCCTCTATGTCTGTGTCGGTCCTGGTGGTGTAGTGGTTACCATACTTGCCTCCTAAACCCAAGATCGCGGGCTCGAACCCGGCCGGGACCGATGGATTTTTTCGGGCGTAAAAATCGTAAGTATGGCTTCCTTCGGAAGGGAAGTAAAGCCGTGGGTCCCGTGTCGTATATTTACGGCACGAAAAAGAACCTCAAGCCTGACAGAGAGGCCTCTGAGCAAAATATGTCGGCCGTTTCACGCCCTGAGTTGAATGGGACGCTGATGACCTGAGATGTTAAAGAGCGTCCATAAATAAATCAATCAATCCTCCTCTCTGTTGCTTCCCCTTTTCGTTTTCACGAAGAGAACGAATGCACTCCTTCTCAAGAGAACTTTGTTTCCATTTTATTTCCTTCTTTCCTTGCTCTTTCTCTTTATTTATTTATTTTTGCCATATTTTCCTTTTTTTCTCTTTTGCATCTATGATTCTTAGGAAGAAAGATCGAAGATTCTTATTTTTCTTCCTCTCCCTTTATTCTCTTTCTTACTCTTCCTTTTTATTTCTCTCTAATAATAATAATAATAATAATAATAATAACAATAATACAGTATTGCGACACAATATTAGTGTTTTGGTGTTTATTCTTATTTTATGACAGTATTAGGCTTACCTAAATACTATAACAACGACCGCTAAAGATGTTAGGAAAAGTATTTTAATTGCACTGAATGTGGAATTTATGGCGAACAAAGCTGTTCTGAACCAGTTTTCTTCACCACGAGTTTTCTTCATCGTCATCACGTAGCATAATGTAGTCTGCTGCGAATGCTGAATCCAGTCGCATTTCTCTGGAGGGATATCAAAATTCACATGAGTGGGGATGTCATAGACTTCAAATTTTCAAATAGTAATATAATAACACTGGTACTAATATTTTTAAATTTCCCATTATCTCTAATATGTAATTCAATTTATTTTAATTAGGTATAATTATCTTTAAGAATGAAATTATGAGAATCAATTAAATACTATAGCATGCAATAACTTATATTTACAGCAAATGTGCATCCTGGCCTCTTAACATATCTATAAACTTTTTATAGCTTTCTCGTCTCCTTCAGTTGACACATACACATAAGCTTCGAAGGTATCCTGACCCTTCCCATTTCTTAATTTTATCATCACCCTATTCATGGTGCTGAATGGCTTTTTTTACACCGGCAGTGGAAATGGGAATTCCCAGTACACATTCAGCGAGTATCCTTAGCACTTCATAGCTGAAAACGGTCCTTAAGATCAAAGATGCAACATCAGAAGATGAATAGTCTGATTTATTCCAAGCATGAACTTAAAGGAACGAGAGTCTGCAATAACAGTGCCAACAATTTGAAGTCTTAACATTAAACATGTTACCGCCACGTATTACGATTTTGATACGACTTATCTCATCTAACCAAGCAACTTTTTGGTTTATTCGACCAGAAGTTTTCTATGGGCAATGCGAGGTCGTTAAGGCGCGGACTCATGATCGGGTAGTCTGGAGTTCCATTTCCACCAGGACCGATATCCCTGAGTGAGAATTTTTCCAGGTTTTCCTCAGTCTTCATAAATAGTAAATGACTGGGAGGCACCCTAAATTTAGGCCTGGAACGCTTAAAAATAATCCTTTCCCAGTTACCCATTTCATCTCATGTATCATCAATGTCACCGCCTGTGATGCCTCAGTAATTAAAACGGCGTTAAACACTATCAAAAAATCAAGCACCTAGTTTACAATCATTTTCACCAAACTCTTGAAATATTTTAATAATTTCAAAATAAGCACATAGTACTATCACTTTCACAGCTTTGTCATTGAACCTTTACTCCGTTTCATTAATCATACTTCTCACAAATTTCCTTACATTTATCATAATTTGATTTTTACCTTTCTTAAGATCACTTTTTAATTTCTGCTTAGTCCATTTGCAGTTTTTTTAATATTTAGTGTTTCATTTTCCGCACTATGTTCATCGCAAAGACGGTCAATGTTTCTTAAATGTTCCATAGTTCCAGAATTAGTGCCGAGAGTTATGAAATTCTGAGTGATTGTGATTGAGACGACGTTTCCTAATTCGTTCAAAATTGCTAAACCTGCAATGAAATTATAACAAATAACTTCTAACAAAACGTTTTAAATGTTGGTTTGTTTCAGTACACAATTATTTAAACACACCATACGCATCGGAAGTTAACACAACTAAAACTTAGTGAGTTACCCTGCTAAAATCACATATAATGTTTTCCCCGTGCATAGACAATGCAAAGCCTTTAGCAGCAATTGGTGAATAGGGAGAAGGAAAATAAAACATTAAATTAATTTGTAAATATGAGTATTTTAATATAAGATATAAAATTAAAAAAAAAACTTTCCTTATGTGGAAATATGCATTAAAATAAGAGGGCAAGCACACATAAAGTACATTTTAAGCAGATATAAGTTAAAACACTTATACATTTTGCTAAAAACTTGACTTTTGTGGAAATAGACATTAAGATGGAAAACATTTTTGAAAACACGTTTTTAGCAGATAGAATATTAAAACATACAATGGTATAGTAACCAAAAGTAATAAGTGGGTCAAGTGTTGGACTAATTTTTTTCACAACATATAGAAAATTAAAATGTACATTTTTGATAAAACCTTAATTTTTGTGAAAATAGTCGTTAAATCGAAAACATTGGTGAAAACGCATTTTTAAACATATATAAATTAAAACATACTGTTATACATTTAGAGAAAATGAGTTTTGTGGAAATAGGCAAAATCGGAAACATGGTGAAAACCCCCATAAAACACATTTTATCAATAATTATTACTTAAGAAAATTAAACATACTGTGCTAGTATATACATTTTGTTCAAAATCTTATTTTGTGGAAAATATATAACAATATATAGAATATTAAAACAAGAAATGACGATGAACACACTTGCAGATATGGTTATGTATATGTAGAAATGGCGATGTAGCATTATACAGATGACAAGTACATAGTGCTTGACAATACAAACATTTTGGATAAAAACTGGTTTTTATAGAACTGTACATGGTTATTTTGTTCCAACATAATGTTTCTAAGTTCTATATATTCAAGTATAAGTTGACAGATGTATCGTTGGTGAAAAAAGCTTCCACAAACAACTATAGAAATGGGAATATTCACTAAAGGTTTTTTTTTGTTTTTTGTTTTTTTTTTTTTTTTTCCACAGATTACATTGAACTGTACTTGATATTTTATAATTAAAAATCCCTCGACGAGGACCCTCGTAAGTTGATCTGCACGGACTTAAATAGTTTACAATACCACGTAGAGTCTGGCATAGGAGTATATCTATTACACTTTTTGCTATGGTTCCCAAATGCAACTCAGCCTGTGGACTTCGGTGTACCTATAACTGTCACAACACTTAGTCCACTTATTTAGGCATCTCTTCACTGAATTGATAATACTATAGCTGTACTTTGCTAAAAAGAAAGATGTAATACGTATTTCAACAACAAGATACAAGCTTGATAAATCCTGGTTTATTTTTTATACCAAAGACTTGACAATATCTACGATTCAGTACCATGCGCAGTCTATCAGCTAACGAGGACATTCTACTATGATGCCCCATCCGCTTGATTTTCAACCAATGAGATTGATTTTGCACTTCTCCTTACCCTAAGAAACACAAGACGTTCAGAAAAACATGGGAAAACCCATTATCAGCCTACCCCGACAATAAAATGTACCCTGCCATAAACGCACAACAGAAAAGTCTTTTTTCTGGAATTCGTAAATGCTTTTAAGAGGAAAAATCATAAAATATACTTAAAAACGCACAACCTGTTAATACTGGAATTCGCAAACACATGGGAATCCTTTTAACAGGGGAGACAATACCTGACTCTAAACGATGTCCTGTTAAGGTCGGAATTCAAAAACGAAGGGAATGCTTTTAACAGGAGAAACAATATCTGTTCCCTAAACGTTGGCCCTTTTAAGGCAGGAATTCACAAACAAACGGAATGCCTTTAACTTTTAACAGGGAAATATTACCTGATCCTAAACGCACAGCCTTTTAAGATCGAATTCGCAAACAAAGGGAATGCTTTTAATAGAGGAAGCAATACATGTCCCCTTATCGTTGACCCTTTAAAGGCAGGAACTGAAAACAAAAGGAATGTCTTAAACAGGGGAAACAATAAAAATACCTATGGTGAGAGCTTTCAGACAGATTCAAACATGATTGCGGTGAAAAACATATACCAGCATAACTTTTAACCAACGCTCAGTAAGTCAACGGAAACGGAGGGTGAAGCACGCAGTTGATCTAGGGTTTGCTTTTTTCCCAACACATGGAACCTATATTTCGTATCGTGACGATATTTTATAAAATTCATTTGTATTTTAACTATAACGTTTCCATTTAAAGGCATAATTACAACATCAATTGTATTTTAATAGTGTAATTCACATTTTATCGATGTAATTAGTATTTTATCCATATCAACTCTGTTTTAAAAATGTAATTTGCATTTTAACAAACATTTTTGTACAATTAGCGTGTTGTTTGCGTTTTAAGATATTCTATTGAAATTTCAGAATGTCATTAGCTTTTTAAATGTCTTTCACGTTTTAACAAAAGTTTTTGCTTAATTACCACTTTTTGCAATATTACATCATTTTTTGCATAATTACAACATTTTTTAATAATTGCAACATATTTAGGCATAATTACTACGTGTTTGGCATATTTTTTGCATAATTACAACTTTTTTCCACATTGAAAAGTCCAGCGCAATATTTTTTTTCCAGCAAAATAATAATGCCCATCTTACCAAGGGTAAAAAATATTTTAAAACACCCATCTTACTTGATATTAAACCCCGAAGGTCAAAACTGGAATTCCAAAAACACCCAAACACGTAAAATCCATTAACCCATGTCCCTTCTCCGACTGTCCTTGTAGCAGGAATGCTGAAGGTCGGTAAAAGATGTCGGTAATGCAGGTACCCATGTCGGTAAATTAAAACTGCGAAAGTCAAAAACTGGAATTCTAAAAACAACATAAAACACGAAAAATCCATGTCCCTTCTCCGGCTGTCTTTGTCACAGCAAGTCGGTAAAACATATCGGTAATGTAATTATCCTGTCGGTAAAATAAATCCCCGAAGATCAAAAACTTTCTTCAGAAACATGAAAACTCCATGTCCCTTCTCCAGATGGGGTTTGTCGCAATATATACTGAAGGTCGGTAAACCTACATGTCGGTAATGTAGTTAACTATGTCGGTTAAGCAGTTTCATGTTGCGGGACTACCTGCCCCTAAATGTCAGTAATGTAGCACAACCTGCAATAAAGATTTGGGAGAAGGGATATGTACTACCTGCGTGGTTTTCTGACTTAAGGGCAATTTTAGTTTTCCCGTCCAACCGGTAGCTTTTCTAAATTTAGTGAAAGGTACAAAAATAAATACTCCGCTTGTGTTTTTATATAATTTTTTAAAAATATATTTCACATAATTTGCAAAACGCTCACCCCATTGTGCTCAAGGTACTTTACACTTTGATTAGGATGTCGACTTTAGGATAAGTCAGAAATAGAACATTTTCGTTGCTAGACTATGGGAGGGTAACCAAAGAATCACTAAGCAATTTTCCGTCACTAGCATTTCTTTCAATAGGTGAATTTTCTGCAATAACTTTTCTTTTATTAGAAAATAACGTTGGTTGTTTAGACATTATACTTCGGAAAGGCTTCTTTCGATAAGACCGCATAAGTCATCAACCTTCCATGTAACGGTTGATTGATAGTGGCAACTTCAACAAAAGTATTGAAATTCATTACAACAATGGAAGATTGTCACAATACTCCAGTCCTGCAGCTCTACAATTAGAGTTAAAATGGAATTTTATTACACTTTACAGGTTATCAGTTATCAAAATTAAATTAATTCTTTTTTTACTTTTAATTATAGACATTACATACATTTCATTTACAAATAGATTTTACACTTTTGAGGGAACATTTTAATTTCCCTCCGGGCTACAGGTCGCGAAGTCTAAAGAATGAATCATAAAATGCCCTCTACCATTTATGAGAACTCTATTGAAAACCAGAAAGGTGAGTTGGCAGTAGACATCAGGAAATACGTCTATTAACCATACAAGATTATCCGAAAGTTTAAATATCCGATCCTATATTTTTCTGCTTTTGAAGATTTTGCCCAGTAGGTATTTATAAGCCGGTTTTATTGTTAATAGCTGTCCTTGATTTAACGACAAAGGTTGTTGCATTATTATGTTCATACAGATATTGTTAACATTAATCGTAGTTTTTTAATGTATGGAAACGACTCGACTATGTATATTATATTTGACTTAAATAAAGAAGGACAAAACTTTAAGTTGATAAATTTATTGAGGGTTCTGTTCTATGCTTTAAAACCGCTGTGGTCTGTGGAGCTTGCTGTATTCATTATTGGGGGAATGGTACGTAATTGTAACATGTCGACAATAAAGACAAAACAATAATTCA
This sequence comes from Metallyticus violacea, assembly GCA_030762175.1. Taxonomy (NCBI): domain Eukaryota; kingdom Metazoa; phylum Arthropoda; class Insecta; order Mantodea; family Metallyticidae; genus Metallyticus; species Metallyticus violacea. The sequence continues at coordinate 61,595,124 of CM060830.1, read as the reverse complement.
AACCTAAGGTGTATAATATAGAAAAGAGTATTATATCCGATATAAAACAAAATCGGCTAAAATTGTATACAATTCATTTCTAAACTTGACTCTGAGGATGGTTTCAAAGAAAGGAAAACTATGAAGGAAGAAAATAATTGCACTTTGCATAAGGCTATGCACATTTGGTTGTGCGAAGAGGTTAGAAAGGAAAACAAATATGACTCATGTCTAATTTCCATTAATTACTGTATTTTACATGCATTTTAATGGTGAAATTATCTTACAAAAATTCTTGATGGTGTCTAGATTCGATTATCCGAAAACATTCATAATTTTTTTGAATAATCCACTTCCTACTGTATTAATATTACATTTAATTCTTAAAGATATGCTTTCGAATTCATAAATGTGTGCTAATTTCTTTTTAACCTTCTGCATTAAGGAAATGTGTTTATACATATGTATACACATAAGTTAATGCTTTACTTCATACGCCTGTTAGTAAATTATTTATCGTGATCAAGGATTCACATCATTGGTAAGTATGCAAGAGATTTTCTTCTGTGCAGCGCCTATTATATTCCTTAAATTTGCTGTTTATATTTTTTTGTCCTGCTCTAAATTTTCATGTATCTATTTTATTTATAAAAAAGTGTTAAATTTTAAATAACAATAATTAAGGAGTAAATCGCAATTAAAATTTCCCCTTTGCCTCCGCCCTCAGGCCTGCATCGTCTTCATAGTGGAGACATCCAGGCAGGCATTTTAGGCGGGCTGTGACGTCACAAGCTGTGATTGGATGGCTGGAGAGGCTATATGCTGCATTGCGCTTGGTGGGGTGTGATATTTCGCGTGTGGACATCGAACTGTAAAGAAGGAAGAAAATGTCTCTCCTGTTCAACAAGAAGTATAAGCTGGAGACCAGTGAGAATTTCGATGAGGTGATGAAGGCCCTCGGTGAGTTGATTTATTGCTTTACTCGCTAATTCTGTTAGCATTCTTAAAGAGAAGTGGGAATGTAACTTATTATTATTAAAATGCTGGTGCCGGCATAAGTGTGCGCTTGTTGTTATATGCTGCAAAAATCCACGAGGTTTAGAGGTTGCTACCAATATTCTTTTATAAAGTACGTTGCTAATTCTCACACAGTAAATATTCGCATATTAGTGTTAGTTATTCCTCAAATTCTGTAAATATATTACTAGTTAAAGTAGTGCTATATTCACCCTGTTTAATTTCCACTCTCATTGCTTGTTCATTTTTTTTCCCCTCCCAATGATAGCTTCCAGGTTTTGTATACTTGACTGTTGGATTTCTGAAGTTACGTTAATTAGGTAACAATTTGCGTGCAGTTTCCTATATAATATTAACAATAAGGAAATGGTGAATAAGTATATAAAACGTAGCGCTATCATTAATGTAGTAGACCAAAGTAATTCGTTAGAGCCAGTTTATACTTAATTGTTGACGCAGCTATTATTGATATATCTGTTGAATTACTGTTCTTATATTTCAATATTGTTGAACCAAAAGAAGTTCTATCCTCCCCCCCCCACTCCTTCCATTGTCTTGAAATATAAGTTATCGACAATATCATATATTCATATTTCATCGTTCATCTAGAAGTGAAACATAAGGTTATTACAGCAGTAATAATTCCGTACCTCATATTCTTTCGTTTACAGAACCCACTGTCTTTATACATGCCTGATGCTCGTTTGTTTAAGTGAGAGATGTTTATTATAACTTTACTTTGAGAGTACACGCTAATTTATTTGAAAAGTCCTCCCCCCACCGTGGAAACCTAATACGGAAATAAAATTGGTTTTATTGGTTGCATATGATAATGTTCCAAGAATATATTGTTTGTCCCACGGCATTTACTGGATTTTGTTAGTGCAGGAGTTTTCTATGCGTGTCGAGCAATGAATAGTTACGTAGATCATATTATTTCCTGCATTGTTTAAATAGCGAAATCGCCTGGTTTTGCCACATATTCGAAATATTAATAACGATATACTGAGGATCGCTGGTCCATAAATGTGCCGAATTATTTTCTTTTTGCTTTTCTTTCCGGCTAAAACTTTTGTTCATACAAAGTATTATTAAAAAATATGATTTTTAATTGTCCATAACGTTATTAATGGTTTTAGCATACACTGGTGAACAATATTGACCATTGGAGGAACAACGGGGAAATGCGCAATGGTTCGTAACAAAATACTTTTTCACGCATGGCAGATTAAGGCCAGTATCAAGTTAATTCCTTCATATAGCGGTAATGTAGTAAAAATATTTTTTCGTAAAAGAATTTTTTTCCTTCTACTCTCCCGCCTGGTAGAGAGGAAGAGAAGGCCCCGTGGCCTTCACTTTTGCTATTGATAGACACGAAAATCCTTAGTAAATGGCTTTATTAAGCAAATGATCCGTGTAAAACCGATGGCATTACATTCTTGAAACTGTAAGCAATCTTACGATAATGTTAACCCTCAATAATGCCACCGTACCGACATTAACTGCCGTAACCAATGCAATATTCTTGCAAAGAAATTGGCAGTATTTAATTGGAATATGAGCTATTTATGGAGATCACAGATTACGGGAAAAATTAAATTGTATCACTAATTTCCGTCAAATAAGCATCAACTATGCACAGATGAGCATTGATCTTAGACTTCAGTTTCTTTGAAATTTTTGCAGAATCTAAAGAGCTTTAAGTGGTGCAGTTTCCCACCAGCCACTTAAAATTATGTATAATAATTTTCTAATGTTAAAGAGATATGCATTTGAAAAAATAAAATAATACTGTGATAATTTAAAAAACTAATTTCTAATAGAATTGGAAAAACGGTATCGTATACCATTTATTAACATGATGTGGTTTTTAATGGTGTTCTGCACCCAACGAAACAGCTGAAACATTTCCAATAATTATAATAAAGTTATAACAATATTTCTAAATCAATGGCAGTAAGTCTATGCAACATTTTAAATTAAGCGATTTCGAAAGATTAGTATAGATTTGTCTTATAAATAATTTATATAAATTTATAATATAATTCTGTAAGCTTCCGCCCTCCCTGTTTTTTTTTTTTTTCCCAGGTTTTCCTCAGTCCTCATAAATGGCAAATGCCGGGGAGGTACCCTAAACTTAGGCGTGGAACGTTTCCTTCCTTAAAAACAAATCCTTTCACAATATATCATTTCATTTCATGTATCACCAGTGTCCATCGCATGTGGTGCCTCAGTAGTAAAACCGGGCGTTAAGCACTGTTCATTCATTCCTAACTTAGTTTTCGATGTTACTTTTGAATTTACTCTGTTTATTTCGTAATATTTGAATATAGTGCACCCAAATCATTTGTTTTATGTTTCCCAGAGCTAACACTAGAGAGTGCGGATTGCATATAGAAATCCCCGGAATCAAAACACATTTATTTTTTCTGTACAATATAGCGGAAGTGGTTTTTCACAATTCAATAGACTAATGCTCATTTGTGATATATTTAGTGCCTTCTACAGAAGCTGTTTTTGCCACGATTGTGTTAAAAAAAGGTGCAAATTGCCTTGATGATTTGTTGCTGCAGGGGTAGTAGCATTGGGGAGTGATGGAATGGTGGCAATTATTTTTAAATTTCTTTCTAATTAAAATAGAATTAAATATACTTCATCGAGACAAGAATTTAGTCCAAATTGTAGATACTTGCAATGCATGTGATAAATGATGTAAATACATTCGTAAGTTTGAATGAATTCTCTACAGTAACATGTGAAGATAAGAAGTGAAGGGTTCCTACAAAATTTTGCTCGTGAACAATCATGTACACAAATCCGTCCATCGATGGCCGAAATGTTGCAAGAATTTGCTGCTCACCCATGCGAAATAAAAATCCTAGACAGTACAATAACGCCCAAGAAGAAACGTTTCTGCACCCACTACACACAGACCGCGAGGCAGAATAATTATGCCACAAATAGTTTCTTTCCCGGAATTTTGGAACATTTTCACGATTTCAGCACGATTTATCATGCAACTCTCGTGGGAAACAAAATAAATAAGTTGGGTGCATTATGTTAAAAAATTACCAAATTTTCTTCCTCGTAGGTCTTTCTTCAATAATGAGAAAAGATAATAACCCCCCCCCCTTATGGGTTATATCTGGGCTGTAGCGTGGATGGTTCAATTAGCTGAATCCATTGCTCTCTTTGCAGTCTGAGCAGTGTGCAATGGTGCCTTGTCGCTCAGAAGCCAAACACCATGGCTCAGTATATTGCGTCTCTTTTCTTTAATTTATGGTGAAGGCAGCAGCAGAAATAGTAGTGTTGGCGGATCTTTGAAGTCAGCTAACAGAACTCTACAATCGCAGAAAATGTAATTATGGACGAGAGAATCCTGACCTTTGCGGCTTACGCAATATTAGCAAGACAAAACAACCCAGAAGAACATAATCCATGAGCAATTATTAAAACAAAAGACATATTAAATCCCCAGCTATTTAAAGTTATTAAGTTCGTGGACTCCCATTATGAAAGTAAAAGATGATTCCAGAACTTCCTGTTTGACTTCACAGATCAAATTTTTTTCACAACACTCCATTCGATGTTATTTATAAACAGTCAGGAGAAATCGCGTCACCCATTTTCCATTACCTTTTTTCATACAGAAATATTTAAACTCAATTCAAAACAGCTGTTTTTAAAGGCCCAGCCTCAGCAATTTCTTTAGTTTTAGTCTCCTATTATTCAATACCTTTTCTTCAACAAGATCGATGGATCAGCACTTCCATTGATGATTCATCTTTAATGTTTTCTCGTCCAAATCGAAACTGTTTAGCTCACCTTTTACCATTGAATATGGAGGGAAGCTTCCCCGTACACTCCATCTAAGCGGGCGTTAATTTCAGTGGAATAAGCCCCTCTTTGTAAATAAAAAGAATGTACTATTGTGCGGTACTGAATTTTCAACTTTTCAACATTCACCTACAGCCAGTTACTCATACATAGACATAGCACATCAGTGTTGCATACTAACCACTTACTAACAAAGATGAGGATTTTCCCGCACAAACGGCTTTCCGATTATTGCGCTGCAACTTGAACAGGTCAGGCAACTATGGAACCTGTTCCCTACAATGTCTCGGGCTGGATTGCTGACAATGACAGAATGTCTTGTCCAGATATGTGCACTCAGCTTGCACTTCAAATGAGTACCTGGGGCCTGTGTACTGGCTAACCAGGCAAATTATGGGCATCTATAGCAAAGTGTTGACCTCACTACCTCGGGTAGGCAACGCCAAACTAGAAGAGGTTACAAACCGCATCGCTTCATGTAAGTGGGAGACACCAATGTAACATAGATCGATAATGCACTGGGGTCCTTTCCTTCTGTACTTTGCGGGCATTCTCAGATTTGGCTCGGAGCGCACTCTTTTAGTAGAAGTAAGCGTTTATTTACGGTGCATTCCTAACCTAACTTAATAGACATAAGCTAATAATAATCTTACGCAGAACTATTAGGCCCGGTGTAATCAGCAAGTGTTAAACATACAATAACACGTTGCTTGTTAACACTGTGTTAATGTTTTAACAATATGTTAAGACTCCTGCGTTTCACCAAGATTTCCCAGCATAATATTAGTTGACGCGTTATTAAGGTTTCCGAATATTGCAAAGAACACGGATCGAGAAGGCTGTGTCGTAACCGAAATCTTTTGAATGCACTCCGAAACACTTTAGTTTGCATTGAATAATTAAAACATACTCATGCAATAAACATTAAAAGCAGCAGATACAAGCTTGTTCTAACTTCACCTCGTATTTCATCTACATATCTATGATCACTATTTTTCACATCCTGTACCTTTATAATTTATCTTTTGCATATAAATTTCAAATTCACTACATCTTACAGTCCTTTCTCTGATATGAACGACTTAATATATATTCAAATATAGAATTTCAAGATCTACAGCTGGATTTACAGCCGCCATTTTCAAACTGGTATTAGTTGTTAAACTATTAGCACAAAGGAAAGGTGATGTTAACTTAACACGAAGTTTAACACATTGTTAAAGGTAACATTGGTAAATAAAACAGAATTTTTGTTAACTTGAATTAACTGTTAGAAGTCTTAAGGGCTTGTTAACTTTTAACATTTGTTGATGAAACCAGACTAAACATTAGTGATTCCAAAGCTACTTTAATGGAAATGAAACTTGTTATATTTAAACGTGCAAATTCTTGTGTGTACACGTCAATTATGTGACTGAGATTCTCTCTTTGCCGTCATTTACGAGTTGTATATTTTGACCCTTTGGCTTTTTAATAAAATGAAAATTATGTTGTTAATGTTTTCACATACACTTCTGCAAAATTGTGCTGCTTAGTCTTAAAGAGATAAGGATGTCACAGGATATTTTATATTGATGAGTTAAGCTCGCAAAATGACCATCAAACTGTTTTTTTTTTCTCTCTCACAAAAGATTCTCTTACATGCCCTCTAGCGTTTTTCCAAAAATTCTTTCATGTACTTTTTACTAAAATTATGATTATGATTTTTTTACTCACTTTGTTCGCAAATTTTAGCTTAAACATGCTCTTCACAAGCAAATATGTGGTTCCAGATTGATGGTGACACTTCTGTTCTGAAAGTTCCGGCCCGATACCTAGCGCTGGCCAAGCTGAGCAGTGTATTTCATAGTACCGACTTACCTAACCTCCAAAGAAACAGCTTGCAGTTAAAAAGCAGAAAAAACGAGTTAAGGCTGTTTCGCAGTTAAATTGAAGGGAATAGTAGCTTTCAAGGATCACAACATGTTACCGCAAATGATAATATCTTTGCAAATTAAGTGACTTTGTATAGGTAATTATCCCGTCCACTGGATGAAGGTAACAAAAAAAAAAAAAAAATCGACTGGGGCTCATAAAAGGTTGCCATTCTTACAATCCATCAACCAAACAAGGGGACTCACACTAATTTGCGATGTTAGAAGTTTAACTATACTCAGCACCGCACTTCATAATTAGAGGTTGCAACGCATATCAACTTTGAATTATCGACTTTTCAGAACGACACCAGGTTGCCCACTTCGATCTAAATCTCCTCTCAGAATAAAGAATAGATTCTGAAAACATGCAATCTGTACGGTACTTCATGCAGCTGTGACTCCTCCGGTTTCGCTGAATTCGTTCATTCACCTTTATAAGCAACTGTTACACAACTTGTCCTGACTACAGTCAAGCGGTCGCGAGACGAATCATCTGATAATACTCTGGACAAATCTTGATAAACAGCTATACCACCTAGATACATAATTTTTTTTTTTGCCACCATAATTACTTTAATTATTTATTTTGCCAGAAAAGAGGCCGTTAGGCCCTCTATTCCATTCTACCTATCTAATAATTACACCTTTCAGTAACAGTATTACAGTTATAACATAAACTTCAGCAAGGACAATACTCGTACACGTATAAATGTATGGAAACCATGAAAGACAAATAAATGTGTATTAATAACTGTAAAAGAACGATTTAAACTATTAACGTAATAGTAAGAATAAAAAACAATAGAACCTGTAGTAGCAATGACTAAAAGTATGTAAAGCATAAAAGTGGAATTAATTTTACCGAGGGTGCCAAAAATGCATACACACTTTCACAGTAGATATTTATTTAATATATTTCACAGTTGAACCGAAAAACAACAGTATGTGTAGTACGATGTTCTGTAAACAGATGTCACTCACATTCATTATGATAGCGTTGCTACGTGACAGGTAAATCAACAATGAACAAATGAAGCCAAGATTATCGTATGATGTTCTGTAAACAGATGTGACTCACATTACGTTATGCTAGCTTTGCTACAACAAAATGGAACTAAGATTATCGTTTGAACAGCGGAAAGCAATTTTGAAGTGGTATTGGAAAACCGAGAATGTTGTTGAAGCTCAAAGGCAATGGAGACGCATGTGCTGCAGTCGCTGAGGACACTTCCGCAAACGTTGCTCAATCAGTAGTTCAACGTACTGAAGTGTATCGACGCCGATGGGGGGCATTTTGAGCAACTGTTGTAACTGTAAAAGTCTAAGATGAGTAGTGCTCATCATTTTCTGTTTGTGTGAATTCAGTTTTGTTATGTTAACACAGTTTTTTCTTTGCTTGAAGTGTGTATATATTTTTAGTCCCCTCTGTATTAATAAAACATAAACATGACAAACAGCAATACTATTAAGGAGATTTATAACAATACCAGAATGAAAGATTCTACAACAAGATCAAACAAATTTACAGAGTGTTAATGAACTACACCGAAATAATTTCAGAGAGTGTAGAGGTGTCTGATATAAGCAATTTAAGATAAGCAATGTAAGATCCACAACTAAACATATCGCAGTTTTATGATGTTAACATTAAATCCCTCAAATTTGACTATCAGTCGGTCCTGGTAGTGTAGTGGTAACCATACTTGCCTCGTAGGCCCAAGATCGTGGGTTCGTTCCTGGGCAGGGTCGATTGATTTTTTCGGGCGTAAAAATGGTATGACTTCCTTCGGAAGGGAAGTAAAGCCGTGGGTCCCATGTCGTACATTTACGGCACGATAAAGAACCTCAAGCCTGAAAGAAGAGGACTCTGAGCAAAATTTGTCGGCCGTTTCACACCCTGAATTGAATGGAATGATGACCTGAGATGTTAAGGAGGATCCGTAAATAAAACATATGAACAATTGAACTAATCATTTGACAGTGGGACACTGAACATCTGCTAACTGTCTTCTTGAATATGTAGCCTACTCTAGAAGAAGCTCTTTAACTGCTTGTGTGGCGTAATGCAGAACACAGAAGCTGGTGTTCCGCAGGCCGCTGGTTTAATTCTTATCATGTGGTGCTGTGACAGGCACACTAAAAAGTTATGAGCGAAATTTATTTAATGCTTTCAAGTTTTATTCTCATTTTCATCAGTGAATGTATTACCAGCATACAATAGTTAATAAGCTTACTACTAACATGATGCCTAAAGCTTAATTTACCTTACACATACTTAACTGCCTTCTTGCATCATGTAGCCTACTCCCGAGGGAGCTCTATAACTGCTTGTGTGACGTATAGCATAACGCAAAAGCTGATGTTGCCCGTGGGTTCAATTCTTGGCATGCCTTTAGATATTTTTTATTTATTTAATATGAAATGCTGCGATACGCATTTACAGAATTATGAACGGAATTCAGGTAACCGTTGAATACGACACCCTACTCATTAAGATAAATTATAATTCTACTTTTGGTAAGCAAGGGTTGTAACTACATGAATTGGTATAAGATTTAAATGTATAAATTAAAATACCACATTCGAAATTTGAACAGATAGGTCATACGTGTGTTTTCTCTCTCAATTTACTTATATACACACTCTTAAACCTGCCACGGGTGGCTGAGGTCGTTATGGTGCTAACTCGTGAGCGGGAGGTCTGGGGTTCGAATCCCGCCAGGAACGTTCTCCCTGACTTGAGGTACTTTTCCAGGTTTTCATCAGTCATAACTGGCAAATGACGGGGAAATACCCTAAACTTAGGCCTGGAACGTTTCCTTCCTTGTAAAAAATATGTATAATTTTCCACTTTATCATTTCATCTCATGTATCATCAGTGACCACCGACTGTGTTGCCTCAGTAGTTAAAAAGGGCGTTAAACACAAATAAAAAAGCTTTTTTTTTTTACATGTTTTTCTCTCCCTCACACGTATGAACATCGTCATGACGAATGTAATGGCAAGTATAAGTGGAGTGCGCTCTCCCTTAGACTCCAAAATCATGAAGTTGTGGCTACATCTAACTAGTTATATCTTCGCTTTATTCACATCAAAAGTGAAGTTATAACTACAGAAGTTACAGCTGTATGGGTGTAGTTGATGCTACTTTAACAATGTAAATAACTGACAGTGCTCTATTTGAACTACAACGATTGCAGAGATTGGGCCAATCTTGCTATGCGGAAGGTTCAGAATGAAGAAAGTAAATGGATGTCAGATACGATCAGAGAAAGAAGAGCTAATTTTTCGACCACTTATGAGATTGAATTCGTGAAAGTCCTGTAATAGGTACACACAAAATGAATTTTCTAACACACACACGCACGTACGTACGCACTCATCATATGAATCTAACGACATTTTGCAATTCCAATTAACATCTGGCTATGCACATTGTGCGCTAATGAATTAACATGATGTATATGAAGTGCAAGTAAGAATGACAACCAATGGCTCCAAGGAATAAGGATGAGATAAAAGATGGTCTAGGTAAAGGAAAGAAAGATGAGGGATTCAAATGGAGAAGACAGGAGAATAACGCACAATGACAAAATGAAAAATTATTGAAAAGCCAGAAAGGAAGGAAGGGGGGAGAAAAATCAGAATTGATTATTAACATAAATCAGTATGATAATCACAATGGTAAGCAATCATCCTACCACATTTTTCGAAAAAAAATATTTAAACATTTGCTTTAGATGCGAGTTCCGTCTGAGGGTTAAAAACAAATTTTCACTGGCATTTAGGCAACTGCCATTTACAGCATAAATAAGAAAACAGCACTAACCTTGATATTAATAAACTGCACATGAGAACAAAATTGTACATTTTGAAGGGGGTTGATTAACAGGTGTGGGGAATGATTATCTGCCCCCACGTTGAGGTGCCAAGTTTGATGGCGTTTATTAATAGAAGAGTTTCTATTTTAATTGTCAACTCCACGTTGTAAAGCCAAATTTGCAGCGGTTTATTAAGAGGTGCCAAGTTTGCGGCTGATTGATGAAGGATGGTGATGTTTACTGTTGTAGTATATCGCTGCCGGGAAAGTCTGCGTTGAACCCTCCTGCTGCCGCGATCGTCTCAGGGATGTTGAAGTTACTGTAAGGCTTTTCTGGAATTTTACCGGGGGAAGAAGGGATAGGAGATCACAGAGGAGCTGTTCACCTTGTTCCTTTTCCTTTGACGACACTTTCTTACCATTAGTAGCAAGGGCATGGAGAGTTTGAAATATTTACTGACCCTGTGCTTACAAATTCTATAAGTCGTTCGCATCGCATACCCAAAATTACATTATCAATATCTTTCAAACAAATAGTTTTATCGTTCCATTTCACGAATTATATTTCTCTTTGTCTAAATTGAACAGCCCTATCTCACTTCCCGAAGCGAACTGAATATTCCCGTCTCTCGAAGCTGTCTGCTCTCGCATCTCAACGCGAACTGCACGAAAAAGCCTTCAAAAATGCGTTTACTAGACTTTCTACGCGTCTTCTACAGGAATTCAAACTTCTAAGCCTAGCAGACGCGTCACCAAATTCCCTTCCTATTTGCTTAATCTCTTGCCACTGGAAGTTTCTCGAAAGGCATTTTGAAATCCGAGAACTCGCAGGCTAGTCTTGATTCATGTATGTTAGCTAGAAACGTTTTAAAGGGAGCGAGGGACTGTTGCCCAAGGTGAAAGCCATTCACCAATCTTTTCATCTTTGATGAAAAGAAAAGTGCCCTAGCTATTTGACCTTGCTTATGGCATCAGAACGTCGCTTTTGTTACATGAAAGTTTTTATCTTTCCAGCCAACGTTTCCGATTCGCGAACAATGTACATCCTTTTACATAATTGTATGAGATATTAATCTATGTAAATTAATTAATTAAACGGGATTAAATCTTTATCTTACTTGTACGGGATCAAATCTGGATGTCATGTTGCAAGTTATAATATGTAATCGTTATTAATTTCGTTTCTAGCGCATTGTTCTCCTTATCCCGAACTCCCTTATTGCCAGTTTATTTGCTTGGGCGCCGCCCTGTGCCACTAGATTTCGGATTTTTCTAATAAGAGGCACTTAATTGCCTAACCGGTTTCCTTTACCATCAAGGTACGTGATGAAACGCTCGGCGTGCAAATAACCAAAGGCACGAAAAAAGCAGACACGAAAATCGGGCCTTTAACATTCCAAAACTAATTTCAGGTTCATCTGCTCTCCAAAAAGAATTTTAACTGTAAAAGTTATGTACATATGTGGCTACCATTAGTAGTACACAGTTTAAATTGTGTATAGAAATTTTATTTCTTGTGTATCTGAGATTTTCCTGTTACTTTCCATTTTTCCTGGAGAGAGAGAGAGAGAGGGAGAGAGAGCAAGATATAACTTCTATGTACTTGCATTCCATTTATTTGACTTTTGCAAATGGAAACCTATTTCAAAACGCTATTGAGTATGTAAAGAAAGATATTAAACTACTAATTATAGGTCGTAGGAAGTTAATGGCGGTTTTGTGATTTAAATTTAAAATTAAGTACGTTAATAAAAATAACCGTAATCGAAATGTGCACACTTTTTCAAATTAGTTGCAAATTTATTTGTGTCATTTCGATAAAAATCGTGATTTCTTGAGACGAAATTGCTAAATGCAGTCTCAATTTCTTGGATATAGAAGACTTATTCTTCAAAAAAACTATTAAAATTTTTTAGTGAAACTCAGTTATTATAAGGTAAGGTGAATGTGTCGTAAACTTCACGAAACTAACAACATTCAGCCTCGGTTTTATATTTCCTTTGAAGTTTTAAAACTTTGTTATTTTTGGTATACAAAACCAATGTTTTGTTTAAACTATTAAAACTTATGTTAATATATTTTTGTATTTTATTTATATGTGGTTTGTGAGTTTTTATTTGTTCATCGAAAGATGTGTGGCTGGACTTTATTATGATCAAGGATAGGTGCTTTTCTGTTCCATGTAATTATGAAGTGATGTAAATGAAAGCACATTTTGTAGCGGCTCAGCATTTGATTACTTGTCATTACACACCTCCTGAGAGAGTGAAAATAGTTCCGCAAATGCTTGATTTTTATTTCTGCACTTTTAAACGACATAATGGTGGGAGTACAGCTTTGAAATTGTCCATATTGCTATTTGTTATTGCATAATTGAAATATTCGTTACATTATTAGCTGCTGGAGTTCTCGTTCGGGACGAGAATGTGCCTCGTAGCCCGAGAATTTGTCCAGGGGCTAACGTCAAGTCAAAACATCATCGTTCCAATAGTTCATGTGCACAAACATGACATTGTCGACGGACTTAACCTAAGGAATGTACATGATGGTAGGGTAGAGCTGCTAAAGATGCCTCGGTCGTAATTGATAGGGATGAAAAAATTTATAATAGATGAGACCGCTCGTAAGGCTGCCTCCATCCATTCATTGTAATTTAAATCTTAACGAACTCGTTTGGGGTCATAACAAGTGTTATGTGGCTAGAAACAACAAGGATTCTAAAATAATGCTGATGAAATAGCAATAACTGCCACGCTTATTATATATGCGGCAAACTTTTAGTATGACCGTTAATCAATATCTTAACAATAACACTAATAAACTGCCGCAGCTGTTCATTTGTCTGCTGTTAAATCCTAGACTACTACTGACTGAAGTTAAAATATTATTGGTGCGGTTAGACAGAAACTCCATCGTTAAACAATTGACCCAAAGGATGAAAAAAATGTGACGCAATTGCTACCTATTGCAAGTCGGTTGGGTACACAATGAATGTTATAACTGAGACGCCATATGAACAGTGACATCTGAAGTGTGGCAGACATTAGCGATATAATAAAGAAAGAAGAAAAACTGTAGAAATTGCATGGTTCGAGTGACAAAGTGGTGGACCAGTTGTTCATAAATTGCAGCAGACAACAGAATTGGACAGTTATGACTCTGAGTTGGGTGGGGTACCACTATTTGGGGACGATAATTAACCTTAGTAATCTTGTGATAACAATATTGATAAAGGAGTGCAGACGTATTCTCGTGCATTTAGAAAAAAATTAACTGTTCTTCTCAACCCTCCCGTGTTAAAATGATCGTGCAGGAAAAAGTTCTTGCCACTGTGCAGTCTCCAATCTCATGTCACTTGCTCGCGAGTGAATACTTAACTGTATTTACATGCACTTCATAGTTTTGCTGTAGTTTGAATTTTGTGAAGTGTCGCGGTAATCCATTGACTTCACCTATTGTGCTGATAGTTCATTCTTTAAGAGAGTCCAGCTGTTTATCACAAGACACAATACAATCCAAAGAGGGACCAGTTTTGTTGCGCAGAAATAGTGAAGAAAATGCTTCACACCTACGACGTTTTTTGATACTCATTTAATATATGAGAGATTCATTTATCAAGTTTTTTACTTTTCTTCAATGGATTACAAAACAGTTGAATTCCGTAGTAAGTTCTGGAGTAGTTGACGTGTTTGCTTCAACACTTTTCTTGGGCTATAATCAGGATTATAATATCCTCGATCTTATCTTCAAGGTTGGAATCTCCAGTTCGAATAAACTTTTTGGAATCAACGCTCTTCCATATCGTACTTCTAAAAGTTTTTACAAATATTTTATCTGATCTAAATTTATAAAAAATGTATAAATATAAAAATAAAATTCCGTATTTTATTGCATATGTGCTCATTCATGTTTTGCCGAGGTGAAAATGTTTTAGTGGGAAAATATTTTGGAGGGAAAAATGAATATTTGTAACTCTTTGATTTCAGTCACATTACTTGTGATATTCCATAGCTCTGAATAGAATTGAAAAGGTGTCAGAGAATAATTTCAATGTTAATAAATTGAGTTAATTAATCATTCAATTATTGGAGTTAAGCTTTCATATTCACATGAAATATTTAATTAATTATTTTTTCATGCTTCTACAGCATTTTGAACGACTTGCGCGGCAGCGTGTTCAAGTTTAAACTCCAGCAAAAAAATAATGTGCAAATACCTGCTTGGGAACATAATTGCAAGACGCTTATTTGGCATGAGAAAACAAAACAAAACAAAACCAAAAAAGCCAAAATGTTTAAATATTTTTACGGTTAAACATTAATAATGTACTGAGTCATTAATTTCCAAAGGACTTAAGAAAACAACTCTGAAATCATCTGAGCAACATAGGTTGTTATCATACAAAAACGTTCGTATGTTTTGCTGTACTAAGCGTCTTGTAATATTATCACTAATAGAGTAGGTCAAGCAGAAACTTACGTAAACCGGTTTTTCTGACCGCAAAAACTAAGCTGTAGTTACTTTTTGCAACTTCATTATTAAAACAATTGAACACGCAAACATTTTGTGTTGGGCATTCGTTTTTCTAGCCCGGGCATCATTCGGAGTGACTCGCACAGCTAAAATAACATTATGAAGATAATTTAATGCTAAAAAGTTCAGTAACTTGTAAGCCGGTATCTGTACAGACAGAAGGCAGGGATTAACACTAGTGCAAGTAACGAGAAATTCCGTTAAAGATAAACGTATGTGTTGCTCAAAGCCCAATACATCGTTCGCATAAAACATCAAATTGCTTAACACACTTTTGATATGATTATTGATTATTGATTGATTATTGAATTTTATACGTAAAGGTATAAAAGGTGATTCATTTCAGGGTATGAAACGACCGACACATTTTTCTCAGAGGCCTCATCTTTCAGGCGTGAGGTTCTTTTACATGGCGTAACTTTACATCCCTTCCGAAGGAAGCCATACTTTTATCCTGAAAAAATCCATCGATCCTGGCCGGGATTGAACCCGCGATCTTGGGTTTAGGCAACATACTAGAGGCCTCTGAGCAAAATTTATCTGCCATTTCAAGCCCTGCATTGAATGTGACGCTGATGATCTGAGATATTAAAGAGCATCCGTAAATAAACCAAATCAACAACAATCACCTCGGTCAAATTACTCCACTATCTTTTCGAGACATTGGTTTGCCTCGTGCCGGTTTTTTTTTTTTTCTTTTAGCATAATAAGGTATTGAACTGTATTTCTAGGAATTAAAACGTTGAAATTTTGGGGGGTAGCGCAAACGAGCAACCTCCTAGATAAGCCTGGTGGCCGCATAGGTTATCTATGCAATGCAGTTCCATCAGTCAAACGTTAAAAATGACGTGAGTTCTCTTAGAATGCGTTTGCACAACCCATGCTGCAGGAACGTCACGTTATACATAACTCGCGGCTTATTACTCAATAAGGTGCAAAGGTATAATCTTTATGGACAGCCTGGATTATAACCTATAAATGTTCAAAAATCGAATGTGTGCAGCATTAATTATGAATTCAAAAATATACATTTTATAAGAACAAAATGTTGTAGTTAGTAATGAAATAAAAATGTTTCGTAATTGTGTTTTGAAACTTAAATCCACTAGAGTCTATTTTTAACTTGAGACTTTTACTCTTTTATCAAATATCAAAATTTAGATTTTTTTTTTTTTTTTCTTAATTTAGAATTAGTGTATTTCTCTTCAGCTGAGGCCTATTAAGAGCTGTTCTTTCCCTATAGCATAGCTGGAAGATTGTTTGTTTTTGTTTGATTTGGTTTATTTACGGACGCTCTTTAACATCACATATCATCTGCGTCGCATCCTATTCAGGACGTGAAACGGCCGACAAAATTTGTTCAGAGGCCTCTTCTTTCAGGCTTGAGGTTCTCTTAGATGCCGTAAATGTAGACACGGAACCCACAGCTTTACTTCCCTTCCGAAGGAATTTTACTTTGAATTTTACGCCCGAAAAAATCCATCGATCCTGGCAGGGTTTGAACCCGCGATCTTGGGTTTAGAAGGCAAATATGGTAACCACTACACCACCAGGACCGACATGGCTCGAAGATGCTTTATAATGTTTAAAGAGTGGAGGTAATCAATTTCTAATTTGTACTGTAACGGAAGAAAACATTTACCGCTGCTGATTAGAGCATTTTCAGATATTTCCCTGGATGCCATTCATACATGAAGGTGTTTGTGCACGTGATTTCTGAACAAAAGGATGTTTGCGTGCAGGTTTGCATGCAACTGAAGGTGAAGATGCGGAATTTCTTTAAAACAAAAATAAGAAGAAAAAAAAAAACTAAACTGTATACGCAACTGCAGCTGGGTAAAACTACAGAGATGTTCTGAAAACTCTGGGACACATTTACGAGCAGCAACCTGGGTGCTACACCACGATAATGCATGGCAGCACATCACAAATGTTGCTTGAATATTTCACAAAAATCAAAGTGAACTGTGCTCCTCATCCTCCCTATAGCCCAAGATTAATTCCGTGTGACTACTTCCTTTTCCCCAAATTGAAGAAACACCTTCGTGGGAGGCATTTTGCATCATCAGCAGCAGTGATGAAGGCTGCGGAGGCAATTCTGAAGAACCTGTCATAAATGACTTAAAGCATATCTTTGAAGACTGGAAAAAACGCTGGGACAAGTGCATTGCATCCAACGGGGACTGATTTGAGAAATAGCGTCAAGATTATGAGGAATGTGTAAAGGTATGTTGTCAAACAAATTATGACCAACTCGCGTACCTCTTTTAATTTTCCTGCCTTTTCCAACATTTTTAATGTGTGACATCCGGTCCTTAATTTTATAACATAGTTCTGAAAAAAGTTTGTGTTGGTTAAACACAACAATCTCAAAATCTAATTTCATTAGTAGTACAAACTTGATTAATATTAATAACATTAAAACCCCATTGCTAGAAAATACCTGCGAACGATCATAACACAAGACGTGGCAAATCTTTTCCCCTCAATAAATCTCAAACCTTTCCAGGAACTATATTGTCTTAAACGACCAAGAGATGAAGCCAAATTTGCCGTGTTATGTACAGACCTACTACGCTGAGAGGAGTGAAAGAAATCTAGCCACCTTTTTATCTTGTTTTCTCTTAAGATTTATGACTCATAAAAAAACAACATTATGCAAATATAACCTCTTGGAGCTAGTACGTTTGCTCGTCCAGAACAAACAAAATGCTAATGGAGGGAGGTTGGTTACCTCACTTAGGTTGTTTAACCTGGCGACGATTTGTGTGCGACCTTCATTTTTTCTCTGAAGTCTCATGCAGGTGTATGCATCAGCTCTTTTGACAGTCACTTTTATATTCACTTCTGGCTTGTCAGGTACATTAAGAGCTACTGTTGCATAGTAGCTTGTTCTAGCCTCCGGTAATCTAACTCAACTCTCTGGTTATCAACAATACTGCGCTATATCTAGATTATTACAAAAATCAAGCACAACTAGTATCGGAACGTGGCATTTGTATGAAATAGTATACTATAGTTTACGGTTTTCTTGTATTACGTGCCAAATTATCAACTTTAAGTAACACATGTAGAAAACAACCCAGAACACTACTAATTGGAAATAAACATCTCTTGTAACCATGGAAGCCACCGCCAAACTAAGGAGATGAACAGCCAGGAATTATTATTTGACAAACACACAAAAAAAAAAAAACATTTTTCACGCCACAATGTAAGCATTATGACTTAGAGAATACCATTATTAAAACAAAAAGTTAAATGTATTATTGAAATTGATCATTACTAGACTAGTTGGCCGTGGTCTTTGACTTAAATCAATTTCAACACCAGAGTTTTCGCCGAAGCTACGGTAGGCATCGTCAATGAACGGAGAGTGTCTGGAAACGTAGATGCACAGAACTCCCCAGACGCGATAAATTTCATTAACAACATCCGTGAACGCCTAGAGAATGATATTAAATATGTTGCTTGAAGTTCTTTGTTAGAAGATTAATTGAATGTTACTTTTACACATTAATAAATTAATAAAATGAAACACCATTTCACAAACAAATGTATTAAATACGATTCAGAACTATGCTTTATAATGAAATGTTTGAAAACGGTTTCTATAGAAACAAAAATGTAGTAAGCACCGTACTTTCCCCTTCTCCCCCTTCCCCGTGATTCAAAGCAACTGTTGCTCCATTTAATCCTGATTGGTGTTCATCGACTCAGCAGTATATATTGTAAATTTGTATGTCCCACAATACTAATTATAAGATTATAATCAGAGCCGGGAAATAAGGCAAACAAAAATATCTATTGAGAAACTTGTTATATATTTATTTCTTTTCAAGCAGTCAAAAATGTCTCCTCGACTCTTAAGCTCTTTAAATAACAGAACCTTCATTAGTGAAAGGAACGCATGGTTACCTGGCATACAAATACCCGGAAATACAGAGAATGAGGGATTGCAGTTTTGAATAGTCCTGGCGAATGACCTTGTGTCGATCTATGCGAGACAATTCTAGGAAAATTATATTGCGCTAACTTCTCAGCTGCATAAATGTAACACAATTGCAAGCGAGAAAGACGAGAGCGATACAGCTGTGCAATAAACCGTCCCTATAATGTGTTCAGTACGGAGGTAGAGAGATACTAATCTGATTCCCCTATAAACGCATAAACAGAAAATGAACTCGGCCAGAATCCACTGCGCATATGTTGCTAATTTGCCAGGACTGTTCAAAACTACTTTGTCTTGATCAACATTTACACGCAATGCTGAAAAGTGAATGTTCTGTTGTAACTGCTATGAGTACTTCCGGAAAAGCTTATTTTAAATGTGCTTCAGTTTCTTCAGTGGAATTAGAACGTTCTTTTTCCATGATTAAAAATGTTCTCTCTGAAAAGCGGCTTACTATGACAGTTGATACCTTGGAAAAAAATCTATTGGTTGCTTGTAACCAAGAAAAGCAAGTTTAAATACTTCATTTATGTGATAAGAAATTATTAAGTATCTTGAATACTGTTTTCATCAATGAGTTATATTACTCTCTGTTTTTGCTTTTCATAAATGCATATTTTAATTATATTACTACCAATTTTCAGTATTTTAGGTGCTTTTTTGCCGCCTATTTTAACCAAAATGAATACTTGAACTTCCGTGCTGTGATTATATAAAAAACACAAGCAGCCTAGTGCTACAGTAGAGTACTTCTGTACACATTTGACTATGTTGATTTTTTGAGAGTAGCATTCGATAGGTTGCGTAAAGTAGAATGTTTTTATTCAATGGAAATTGTAGAATACTTCGTCTGAGGAGGAGGAGGAGGAGGAGAAGAACAAGAAGAAGAAAGGTGGTGTTGACGAATCCATAGAATTTATAGTTTCTCATGGTAGATTATTTTTACATTTTTTGTCGACAGATTTTCACTTTCTCGATTACAAAAGACTACATCTCCTAGAAACGGTTGGTGGATAATTCACTTCTTCAGGTAGGGGGGGGGGGGAACTAGGCTCTATATCAGATTCATATACGTCAGATAATAAATTGTCAGGAGGAAGAACAACTCTTCTGCTTTGCCTCTTTCCGTAAAACTAATTTCGTATTAGAAATTGTGGTAGCGTTACTAATTTTTCTCATATATTCCACAGCACAGTTTATTTTTAAGCATTGTGACTCCGTTAACATCTTTACAAAACCCAAAACAGCTTGACTTTACTTGCAACGAAAGGAAACACAGCTGACAATTAACCTTTTGCAAACCTCAACGGAATAAGGACGGAGGGAATACCAAACGCCTTCTACTAAAGGATGAGAAAACTAAGATTCTGTTAAGTCATTTTCAAACACTTCGATAGACACTAAAATACATATCATATCACATATCACAAGATAATGAAACCTATGAAAATTCTCTTATGATACTTGTAAGCAACAACAAGTAGAAAAAGCATAGTTTCATTTTTAAATTTCAGTTTATCGAACTTGAAAATGTCTCTTTCATGAAAGCACCAATACTAAAGGGCCAAGGCCCAAAATCAGGCAGATGTGGTTAAAATAAATTCATGATCACTTTATACCCAAAAGGATAAAAAAATCGATATTTAATTCTGAACTGGATAAAATTAAAATAGAAAACTTAACAGAAAAGATAAAATTAAAAAATACTATCAAATTTGTATATAAAAGACAATTTCTATGATATTTTATATCAATGAAGAAGTATGAGGACTGCTATCCAAAAGAAAGAAAGGCTGATAGGTCGATGAAAATGTGGCTGGAAAGAATTAATAAAATAATGAAAAACGAATATTCTCCCTTAGAGTGTTGCAGAATTTATTTGGGACCTATGCTGTCTTTCAGTCTCATTAAATGGTTTTCCAAGTTTCAATTGGCCATTATATCATTCGTTGCTTTTCCAATAAGAAAATTTACCAGTGTCATACGCCATCTCACGTAAAGCAGTTAAATAGTACATTAAAATAAATCATTATCGTTGAAGACGGAAAAAAAAAAAAAAAAAAAAAAAAGAGCATACGTTTTATGAAAATAAAATATTTGCTACCACGTCTTGAAGTTTGTTTTCAGGGTTCCTGCTATCAGAGCAAGACATTGCTAAAAGCCATAAAAATGCCATGTATTAAAGAATGTGAATAACTTCATATGCGATAAAAACAGACGCCATTCTGGTGTTGTGGGCGATAATAGCGTTATTACTGTAGTCAGCACGTCTGTCTCCAGGCATAATGGTTTTGTTCCCAGGGTTCTGCATGCCGAGGTGGCGACTGATATTGTTTTAACGGTAACAAAACACTGCCGGTCTAGGAATGTCATTCTTACGACGCTAAGGCTATTTATTAAGCGTACCTCAGATTCTTGTCGACAGAGTGATGATGCAAACCTTACCCAACGTTAGAAATAGTTGGTGAAGCGAAGCCTTTAGCTTATCACAATACTCAATTTTTATAGCAGCCTTGTGTTGCTTGTCAGTTATTTGAACAATGGAAGGTCGTTCATTTTTCGCACAAGTTTTAAGTAGCGAGTTTACGTGCGCTATTCCGCCTTTAATGCAACCATCAAGTACTGGAAGAAATATAACCGTCTAAAATGCGTATTTAATTTCCTTACACTGTGAATTATAAGGGGATGAGGGAGATGTGATGCACATGGTAGTAATGCATAACTAATTTTCTGTAAAATGGATTTTATTCAAAATCTTGTAATTTATTTATCAGGTCTATAGCTCAAAAATTTTTTAAACCTGTACATAAAATGTAAAAACTATCAAAAATGATTGAAAATTTAGTAAACTTTCCTAAAATGCACTCAGAAATAAAGTTTTAGGATTTTGCTACGGTTTTTACCATGTTTACTTGAGATTAGTAAGAAAAATTACCCACCTAACTGTAAAATGTACTTTGGTAACATTTTAAAATTACAGTCGTAGTTGTTGCACTTAACTGCACGAATATATTTATCAGCAGGCATGCACATTTTAAACTTTGTGAGCTTGACCGTTTCTGAATAACATGTATATTTTTTTAAAAAAATTCTAAATGTATTTTTATAATAAAATCTGCTTTGACCTATAGTAATGAAACTTTGCAGCAAAAGCTTTATTTGCCAAGTAACAAATAACATTTTGAATAAAATCCATTAGAAGCCTTAAGAAAATCAGTTATATACTATTTGCATTTTCTAGCTTAGATCACTTTAACACCTCAGAACAACAATGGCACAACTCAAAAAATGGCAACTGTTGCTCAGTATACCAGTATATGCATGTAAAACTGTCGGTCAATACTTATCTCGTAGACCCAAGGTCGCGGGTTCAATCCGGTCAGTGTTGATGAATTTTTTCGGACGTAAAAGTCTTAGGTATGGTTTCCTTCGGAAAGGAAGTAAAGCCGTGGATCCCGTGTCGTAGATGTACGTCAAGCCTGAAAGAAGGGGCCTTAATTTCAAAACAAAATGAAATAAATATAATCCAATCATTTTCTTTTGTATGCGAAAGGTTGTAATTATTTAAAAGAGTTTTGAACTGCATGTAGAAATAAGAACTTTGATCTGCACTATGCGTTGAACAAATCAAAATCAACAATAGTAATAATAATATTATAATCACGGGTTTAATCCTTACCAGGGTCAATGGATTTTTTCGGCCGTAAAAGTCCTAAGTATGGCTGCCTTCGGAAAGGAAATAAAGCAGCGGATTCCGTGTAATAGATTTACGGCATGTAAAAGAGCCTGAAAGAAGAGGCAATTGAGCAAAATTTATCGGTCATTTCACCCCCTGAATGAATGAGATGCGATAACCTGAGATGTTTACGAGTATTCGTAAATAAACCATGTCAACAACAAGGTCATCAGTGTCCCATTCAATTCAGAGCTTGAAACGGTGGATAAATTTGGTCAGTGGGTAATTTTTCTTCTTCGGGTTTGAGGTTCTTTAACGTGACGTAAATCTACGGCATGGTACCTACGGCTTAACACCGTTACCAAAGAAAGGTATTTTTTTTTACGCCCGAAAAAACTCATCGACTCTTGCCGAAATTTTGAACCCGCGATCTTAGGTCTACAAAGGCCTAGGTAGAAAAATTCAATCTTGGTAATTCGCGTAGATCTCGCCTTTCGTGCAGAGATTTGAAACTTTCTCACGAGTTTTATTGTAACCCTGTGCTGTTTGGCAATTGAAAATGAGTTTTATGTAGCCTTTGCTGTTAGTTTGGCAATTGAAAAGCATTTGAAAATTGTTTTATCAAAGAGAACTATTCTGTCCTATTGTCTGCGTAACGCTTCAGGAAATGTTTTGATTTAGTGGAAGAGTGAGTTCTTATCTCTAAGGCCACATCTGAGCACGCAAGAAATCGAATCTTCAAGAAGTTTAGCTCTTACGCCATGACTAACTTGGAAATGAATATCGTATGTGTCAGAACAGATTGATTTCTTTTTTAGTTGTGCATTTAGTTCCGCCCCAGCATGAGCGCGAAAGAATATGTTTGATGACATTGCATATACGAGAGTAGATCCACAAGTTCGGGTCTAGCCATTTTCTAGGTCTAAAGACAATAGTTCACTCTTCAATATAGTTACCCTTTATTGCAATACATTTCTATTTTTTAATTAACATTTCAACCCCCCCCCCCCCAAAATAGTCGGAAGTCTTGCCTGCAAAATTGGCATAAACAGCATCCATCACTTCTTCGTCATACTTAAATTTCTTTCCTCGAAGGACCTTCTTGAGTTTTGAGAAGAGGAAATAGTCACTTGGAGCTAGATCTGGGCTGCAGGGTGAATGGCCGATCTCCTTGAAGCCACATTTCTTCACACCTTCCTTTGCACAGGAGTGTTGTCTTGAAGAAGGCGCACACCAACACTCAGCTTCTCTCGCCTTTTTTCTTTGATGGCAGCAGTCTATGCAGTAGGCCAGCATAGTACTCTCAAAAGATTGTGGCCATGATCTTCTTGGTTGACTGACTGACCTTGGCCTTGCTTTGCCAGGTTTACGCCACTCCAATGATTCTCTTTTGGACAAGGGATCATAGTAGAGGACCATAGTTTCATCTCCTGTAACAATAGTTTGCAGAACTTCTCTCTCGTCATGGCAGAGCTCGTAAATGCCTGACAGCAGATGACTCGTAGCTGCTTTTGGACCGAGGAAAGAAGTCTAGGCACCCATCTTGCACTAACCTTATTCATGTTTAAATATTCATGAATAATTCGGAGGACTGTTGTTTTGAAAAGGCCCAATCTTTCTGTTACTATGAGCCGCCAGTCTTCCAAGATTTCTCTTTCCACAATAGCGACGTTTTCAGGAATGAGCACCTCCAAGGGCCGACCTGCACGCTCTTCGTCTTCAATGCTTTCTCGACTCATTCGAAAAAGTTTGGCCCATTCTTTTACGGTAGAATATGAGGGGGATGCTTCCCTATATACACCCTCCAATCGCTGTTTAATTTCAGTTTGAGTAAGTCCGTATTTTATGAAGTACTTAGTAAGAACGCGATACTGCCATTTCGAACATGTCAATCTTCTTCACATTAGCCTTCTTTATGCAACCACATCTGAACTGCTGAACACAGCGGAGTGGAAGTTACAGGTGTAATGATTTACTTAACAGATAAGGTATGACACCAGATAAGGTTTCTGTGAGGGCGATAACGCTAATGGGCGAGACCGGAAACTTATGTTGGTTTTCAAATAACAGGGTTTAAGTTCGAATCCTATTTAAGCTTTAATTATTTGTTAGTTTCTGCAGCAAAATTAACGGTTGATGTACTGCAATATATACATTTATATATATTTTAAATGGACAAGATATGTTTAAATTTTAAGGCATTATGCTCAAACACAAAAATGTAAATAGTCATCTTCGTTTTAAAAATAAATGCCATATTATTTAATATTATAAAGTAGAAAACTAAAAGAAAAATGTGTAAATAAATTTAGGGTTTCTTTTAAGTATTTCATTTAAATATTTATTAATTTCATACTCCGAAAGTTTACTCTGAGATGAGAGATGCTTTTAAATTAAGCGTGTACACCACCAAATTTAAATGTTACTGCTAACATTGCTTTCTCCCCTCCCTAGTATTTTATATGTTTCCACGCATTACCCTACCTTCGAGATTCAATAAATTCTTACCACCTTACGAACGCAATTTGTTCGAAAATTGTGACTATTTAAGTGTTTTATCTATATCTGCGTCTCTAGTTCTTGTAATATGTATGTATATATGTACATATTAAATTGATTACCTCATTTAGTAACTGCAAACTAGACACTGCATGCTCAAATTAAAAATAAATAAATAAATAAATAAAATAAATTATGACACATAATAATATTAAGATTTTATCCCCTTTTTATTAATGATTGATTCAGTTCTTTTGATGATGGAGCTCGGAACACAAATGGGGAACTTATCTGATGATTCCATCTTTAGATTGCGTCAATGAAAAATTAAGAAGCGTATTAAGTTTAGTCTCTTGGCAGACTTATAATGGGAGAGAGCCAAAACCAAATGTTCTTCTGAATCACTGCACTTTCTGCAACAACAGGAATTACATAATTGTTGTGACAGTAATACACCAAGATATTCTGAATGCCCTGCGCTTCGTTATACTTGCCAAATAAGCTTACTTCATTGAAGTACTTGCTAAGACAGAGTTTGCATTTATTGCTTGCGGCAAAGTCCCTGCAGGTGTTTTTCTGCTTGATATGTGTTGAACTTTTAATAATAAGGTAGCTGCTTAGCATTTCAGTTCTTTGAATTTTTTACTTAGGATCGCTCAAAATACATTGCGGGTTTATTATTATTATTATTATTATTATTATTATTATTATTATTTGTTGTCTCTCTTCTCTTTAATCCAATAATTTCGGGAATCTACCCGTTTCTTTCAGATAACACTTTCAAAGAAAGAAGGGCTTCCCCCGGAATATTTTAACCGCCCCTCCCACGGAAGAAGTGTAACATAAAATACGCTGTTTTAGATCGTTCTATATTATTCTAGTTGTAAAGGAGTAGTATTTTTCTATCGTCATTTTCCAGTATTTTGTACCTGCTAAACTCATCGCATACCCATCGTATATCAAAAGAAAAGGCAAATTTTTATATGATAATCACTGGATATCCCAACAATAACACGGATAAACTCTCCCGCAGCTGTGCGTTTGTCTACTGTTAATCCAAGACTTCTATTGGCTGAAGCTATTACACTACTCCACGTGGAGTTTGCTATTAAATCCTAGACTGTTATTGGCTAAAGCTAAAATATTATTGTTGCGGTAAGACAGAGGATCTCCAGCGCTCTATTACCAAAGGCTCTGAAAAGAGAGAGAAAGAAATAAAACTTGGCGACTTATCACACGCGATTGCTACCCACTCAAAGTAAGCCGGCTGTGTACACGATAAACGCGGCGATTATACATTTTTGTTTTAAATACGCACACGCCTGCTGCATGCAACGCAAAATCAACGCGTCCACTCGAGAATTACTTTCTTTGCGGAAGGATATGTTTGTTGATAGTGCTTTCGGTAGACCGGATATGATTGCCATGCTCCTTCCTATTCATTCATCAGCTATACTCAATGCTTCCTTTTTCTTTTTCTTGTTTAATAAGGTTCCCCTTAATCATCCCAACATGATTAATGCAGTTTGTCGTTAGTATGGAACCTGAATCACGAAATGATGGAAATAAAGTACGCTTAGGATTTGATTACATTACCTAAGCCTCCAAATCCAGAGCAAACGATTAGCTAAGAGAAATGACACGCTAAAAATAATGGGTTTAAAGGAAGTGAGACAATTACCAGTTCCAAAGAAGATGCTAGGTCTCATCACTTCACGCTGTCGGGACGCTTACTTTATATGTAGTTATGCTAAATCTTGGGGGTACTGACTGGCAATTTGTTACGTAATAGTGTAAGGAAACTCAGTGTCGGTGGAATATACTGGTAATAGAGCACAATAAAGAAAGCAAAAGTGACAAGTTTTTTTCTCTGTATTTCTAGGGAAAATAAGTTGTTTTATTGCGAAACTTCTAGCAGTCCACATATTGGTTTATTTCATGTTTATATAAGAGCAGGTAACTTTCCTTTGTAATTGTTAATGTTAAAACATTGCCACACACTACATAGAGAAGGCATTTAAATGCTAATCAAGATTAACTCGTGCAAAGTCATGATGAAATGTTTCCTTTCATCCAAACCGTAAGCCACAGTGATTTAGAATAAACTTATCATTCATTAAGGCTGAGCTTGTCGGAACGTGTTAATTTTTTATCGACGAATTGAAATATCTCTTTATTTGAATTAGTGCACTGTGTGTGACAGATAGCCGAGCACCAGTAATAAATACGGTTGAAGACTCAATCGGCTTTGCACATGCGTAGTAGATTTTCCAAGTCAAAGGTTTCTTCCAAGTAAATTTTCGTTACTGTGTAGGTTAGGTTTAGTCTCAGCCTAATTGATTATATCTGAAATTATGTGCATTTGAATTCCAACATACAGGTGATATTTTAAAAGTATAACATTTCGCTATTTTTAGTTCTATTGCGGTACATGGAATGATGTATTTGTTTTATTTTACTATGACTTATTTTTAAAGCTCATTCTTAAATCCCATTATCTAATTATATTTAGTTTACATGAAACCATGGACTTTATGATAGATCGGTAATTCTTCGTTTATAACTGCTTTCCCTCTATTTGTACTCCCTCTACTTAAGTTAGGTGGATATGGGATAATTCGTGTGTATAAATTTATTCAGAGAGCTGGAAAAGTTTATAATGTGTTTTGTTCATCAATAAGATAGTTGGGGATTGTCAGTGTGCAGCGGAACGGCGCGGTATCTATTATTATAGAGAAAGGACGGCAAATAGCGAAATATAAAGAATTCGTTGCAAGATTCATATACATGCACAGAAAAAAGAACCAGAGATTGAACTCAAATGCAAACAGATCTAAGAGTGAATTACAGAACATTAACTTTTTTAATTGCATGTAATTTAAATATCACTTATAATATTGATAATTGCACAGCCATAATTGTGGTTATGGAAAAAAAATATTGTCTCTTTGACTGCATTGGCCTTCTCACGACGCTGTAGATTATGCTCTGTATACTGTAGATGTAAGTTTGTAGTCATGAATAAAATTAATTATTGATGGCATAAATAAGCTCGGATTCCTTGGCGCCGTAAAACTAACTGGCATTCGCCTCGGAATGGAATGGTCCGAAAAAAGTATATAACATTATAGAGCCATTTCCGTGGTGTATTTAACACTATTAGATTTTCCATTAATTTCGATTCCATATATCAACCTACTGTATACAGAAAATCACGCTTCGTCACTGAAGACTTTGTCAGTCCATTATCAGGAAGCTGTTAAATTGTAACAGATTTCTGCCATAATTTCTAGCATGTTCACTAAAACTTTTCTCCCAGCACAATGGGTTGCAAAAATATACTTCCAAACTGTGTCGCATCGCGCCTACGCAGTTGAACTTGTCGTAATATGACGCCACAGTCCTGGTGGGCCATTCTTGTAGCCGGCTACTTGACCGGAAGTATGCATCATTGAAGCACTATGCTCTTGTCACCGGCTGTTCAGATATGGGTGGAGGGAGAGTAATAAAACGCAATTTCCCAGGAAGCACATATGACTGTAACACACAAGCCTTACTGAGATCACGAACAGCAAATACTTGCGGGAATGGGGAAGAAATGCAGTCACCAAACTCTGGAAATGGCAAGTATTTCAAGAGCAAATTGCATATGCTCTTCGAGTTCAATTTGAGCAGAGCATAAAGCATGATGCACACTTAATGATAACTTGGTGCACGATTTTTCGGGGGGGGGGGGTGACTTTCGTATATTTTCATGTGAATATTAAAAAATTACATTAAACGCAGAGAAATTTATGTGTATTAAAACGAAGTAATTGCATGTGATGACTAGTGTTCCAAAAGTCGATCACCGAGCAATTCGAATGTGAGCAACTCAGTATTCTTTGGCCAATTAAAACTATTTTCGTCGACCTCTATGAGATATTTAATATGCTATTACGAAATAACCGAGCTTTACACCATTAGTTCAGGAGTATATCAGTGAATAAATTAATGAATGTGCTAAATAGAAGAACTCGTGTTTGGAGGGCAACATTCTAATAAATCAAAAGTTTTGTGCTGAGTAGAAATGGAGTTGAAACTCACAGCTATTTTCTCCGTAGTGTCTGGTTTGTATATTTTATCAATTTAATACCAATGTGCACTGTGCTATGAAAATATAGTTATTTTGTATGTTATTCTTTTCATGGGCTCATGCGTTATTAGTCAGCTTAATAATTCTAACATAATTCAGAGTACCAAGGATCTAAGTGACAGAAGTACCAGCAAGCTTATTACAAAATATAAACCCAGTTTAAAAGTATTTACAAATCCATTGACATTGTATTTAAAAGATTAATTAACACACAAAAGATTAGTATAAATTTTGACTTACTTTCTCAAAAGTACAGCGAGATTATTTGTGTTACGGACCGGCAGAGCACGCCTGCGTACTAGAATTCACTCAAGGCCTAAAATGCGTGTGCAGGAAGCAGCTTGTAGTTAGTTTGAGGGACGCTTTGTTAGCGAATGTTACAATCCTCAATTAACTCTTAAAAAAAAAAAAAAAAAAAAAAAAAAAAACTGGCATCGTGTTCCAGTTTAAAACTGTTCGCCAATTTGTTAAAAAATTACGAAAGAGGATCTCTCAGTGACAAGAAATGTATTCCAAATCGCCGTAATCTTGGGGAAGAAAGAGTAAATTTTCAACATCTCTTATAATACAAGTTAATGCTTATATCAGTTTTAAATACAATTTATTGTATGCTTTCAGTAAAAATATAAATACTCTTAAAGCTGTAACTTTAAGCGGCGATTTTTATCTCCCATTCGCGGTCAAGTGCAACTTGACTCGGATAACTTCACTGTATGTGATCAGGTACATCCTATGCTTTTGCATGTTTCGATTGCAATTTGATCACAATTTTTGGTCTATTTCATTGTAAAAAAAAAAAAAAAAAAAAAAACATGCGAAGTAGTGTACACTCTTTTAATAAATACTGAGCTTTCGAAAAATAATCTCGAAGTAGGATTGGTTAACGCATAATGAGAAGGCATTAAAACATGTCATTTATAGCAGTTTTTGAACTCTTTTAGCTGAGAAGTCAACAGTCAAGAGATAAATAATTTGGAGGTAGTTGAAGCGACCTGAAGTCTAACGAAGTAATTGTTTCTAGACTACACTAATATAAAAAGTAAGAATTGCTAGATGTAAGAATGCTGATCCGGTTCGTTTCCCGATACCTCCGTAGGAATCTTTCTACGTTAGGGAAGTCTCGAATAGGGTCCACCCAGCCTCTTAAGGATAACTGGGAAGCTGCTTGATGGAGAGGTGGAGTTCGGTCTAGGAAGCCGCGTGATAGCTGATAGACAGGATGCCGGAATGCAGTACTGCCATCTACCAATAAAGTCCTAAGACGGAGGTAGAAGAAGCAGAGGTCGCTGCGGCAGGCGAAGGCTCACCCCGGGGTGTAACGCTAATGAGAAGATGCAATGAGTAATTCATAGTTTTTAAATCTTAATCTATATATGCGCAAGGAATCTTTTTTTTTTTTTTTTTTTTTTTTTTTTTCCCTCATTTTCATTATCAAATCGTATTTGTAGCATTTAAGAAGAAAAAAATATGTACAAGGGGCGGCTCCGCTGAGAGATTGCTGGTTTGCGTATCCCCAAATATTTCAATATTTAATTTCTGACAACTATTGCTTGATGAATTTTGTATGCGGAAAAAGAAGTTTGTTGATGACTTCTATTCTCGACGACATAACTTTCTGATATTATTCTTATTTTTCAACATAGTCTCCCTTGACGCTAATGCACTTTGTTCAGCAATGCTTCAAAGGCTTTCTCCCATCACGAAGGCCAGATTCCTCCAGGCCTGCAAAATAGGCCTCATCTGATGATTTAAGCTCTTCATCGAACGAAAGTTTCTTTCCATCAAGGAATTTTATCAATTTAGGGAACTAATGAAAGTCTTATGGAACCAAGTCAGAGAAATAAGGGCGGACATGGCAGCAAATCGTACCAAATAAATTCATTTTTGGCAATGCAACCACGCATATGATGCAAGACTATTTTCTTCTTTGATAAAGCCGACATTTTCGCTGTCTTCGGTTGGTACAAAAGGTTAACATAACACGCTCCAGTGGGAAGGTGATAACGGTACACCTTTGGCATCCCAGAAAACCAACGCCATGATCCTTCCGGCCTATTTCACACATTTGGGCCTTCTTTGACGGTGGAGAATGGTGATGCTTCCAAGTGTAGCGCCTTTTTGTTTCAATTTTTAGTAGTGCACACATGCTTTACCATGCCTAAAGTCGACGGGATCTCTTTAAATGAGCCTAACTTTTCTGAGAGATTTTTAATCTGATTCACTTTTGTTCCTGAGTCAGCAGTCGCGGCATCCATCTTACCAATAATTTTTTCAAGTTCCATTCTTCTCTCAAAATGTAAAATACGCGTTCTCCTGAAATACTCAGAACTTCAGCAATATCGGACTCCATTAATCGGCACCTTATCGATAATTTCTGATATGACGGAGTTTGTCTACTACATTGTCACATTACAACCTTTCAAGGCCGCATTTGAACTCCTTGATCCTCTTGGGAACGGTTGAAAATGATGGCGCAGAGTCCTCGAGAAGTTTGTTATATCTGTATGAACTTCTGTTGTATCGATGCTCTTTTGCTGTTTATCCCTTATACACACGTCTGCACTGCAAGAGCACAGCTATAACTGTTCTTGACTAGTCCAAGGATATTGTACAAGCCTTTCTATGGATGATGACGGTTTTAATAACAAAACTGCTTCGGAAATGCTACTGCAATCTGTGGGCAATTCCGAGAACTTTTCAAATGACCCTGATGTATATATTTACAAATATTATCTGTAGGGGACTCTCGAGAAGCTTGTGTCGGAAGGAAGACAGGAAGCGGTAAGCGGAGCCTCTTACTATATGAGCGTTCATGTGTATGCACTACACGAAACATCATCTCTTGCCACATGGCTCCGCAAGAAACTTTTCATCGAGTAATTAAAATATTTTAAACGATTATATGCAATACGTAGTAAAATTGTGCACCCCAGGCTTTATGCTGCTGCAAGGCACCTGCGTGCTATGTATAAATATAAATTATCTACTTATTGAACCGAAATGGAAAGTTGCTTTTATCCCTCCTCCCAGTTTTTTGAAAGATGATTTAAAAGATTTTTTATCCCACGTGGTTTTCAGATTAAGCGAATCACAACAGCTGCAAAAATAAAGGATCATATTGTTTTTGTTTGTTTTTTTTTTTTAAATAGTTTAACTCCAGTTTTTATTACTGAGGCACTACAAACGGTGGACACTGACATACATGAGAAGAAATGATAAACTGGGAAAGGATTTTTTTTAAAGGAAGAAAGTGTTCTAGGCCTAAGTTTAGGGTATCTCCTCGGTATTTGCCATAAGGAAAACCTGGAAAAAACCTCAATCAGGACGGGAATCGAACCCCAGATCTCCCGCTCACGAGTCCGCATTTTAACGATCTTGGTCACCGGGTATGAGGCAATATTTATGACCATAAACTCTTACTGACCATCTTTCTGTTGTGTGTTTGTGATGTGTTTGAACCGGCTCCAACATTGGAGCTTCCCTACTATATGTACTCATCATAATTTGCTCCTCTATAAAAATGACTCGTGTATCGGGCTAGTTGAGTCCTAATTCCGAGGAAAGCACTCATAACAGCTTGAATCAGCCTATGTTCCATCCCAGTATTTTGTAAACAGGATAACCCTACAATAAATACATTATTATCATGACTCCATGAATCTGCTTTTAAAATCTGTCTACTTTCCTATAGTCGTATCACGTCACTAACATTACGTAACAATGCTGAGGATGCAGGCAGGCTTACTAAAAGTTCGTCAAGCACGAGCTGCATAAACTAAGCGAATTGCTCAGCAATTGCTTTGTGAAGATTATAACAGCACTAGACCAGGGAAAGAAAGAAAGAAAAAATAAACAAAAACAAAACAAACAAACAAAAAAACTAACTGAAGATATACATGTATATTTAACAAAAAACATCTTTCAGGCTTTAAAGTATATGCATTCTCGTATTTCGTTTACGTGTTATATTTTTAGCTTAACTTTTTCAATTGCATAGCTGTATAACAACTAAAATTGCATGTGATTTACATTTTAGTTACGTTTAAGTTAATTTTAGGCGTACGGTTGCTTGTATTTCTGTATTCCGAAACCGTTGTGTTCTCTCCTTCATTTGTTAATAATTTTACACTACCAAGGTTGATGGAGTACATACACTACCGCTTAATATTTGTAAGTCGCTCGCTATCGTTCCAGCATTCTCTGGATGTTTGGCTTTTTCCGCTGCCGTTCGATACTGAAGCCCCAGGAAGATATATGTAAGGGTAAGTTCGACTATTCCGCCCTATACTCTTACACATGACACTGAGTTTATCACTTGGCGGGAAACCACAGTTATTAATGCTAACAATAATAATCCCCTCATATGTCTCATCTCCGAACCACCTTAATGGACATCCTTGGAGATTACATTTTTTTCAAGTATACCCCCCTTTCCTAACGGTCCTATTTCCCTGATTTTCTGAAACTTTTTCTTGTTTTATTAGAATGGTCCTAGTTACGTTGGAAAATAATATTTTTGCTGGTTTACGAACTCAGTGACTCGTTTGTTAAATGATATTTATATACAAGTTTCGTTGAGAAAATGCAAAATTTTCCGCTACTAGAGCGTTAACACATACATTTTTTCCATCGCAATTTTTGTGCCTAGAAGGATCAATGGAGGTTTGAGGAACTTATTCAAAAATATTTTCACAGATACAAACGCAATTCGTTCGGAATTCGCTAAAATGGACATGGATGAGACAAACACCCTGTTTTCAACATTAATAGGAATGTGCAGTTCTATACGTTGGAATAAGAATGTTGAGAGTATGTCCCACGTTGAGCGAAAGTTTGAAATAAAATTGTTGATGGGAGACCGAAATTGGCTTTATGGTTGCTACCGTAAATAATTTGTGCCCGCTGATCGCAGATTTCACCACGGCTGCTGTAGACCACCCCACTCTTCGATGAGACTCTCTCGAGGGCGTTTCGTTGTATTTTGGCGGCTGAGAGGTAGCCCCTGGGCTGAGTGGAATGGGACTCCGAAGGCGACGACAAATAACGCTTCGTTATTTACTTTGCTGATATAGTTTATTCTCTTAACATGAACATTCGGGCGAATCCACGTCTCTAGTCGAGCCACAGGAAGGTAATCTTGGCAAACGTGTACATTTATTGCGATGATCAAAAGGTGCCGAGTGCAAAGAAATTGTTAATTTAACTGAATTCTTAATGCAGCTCAATGTTATATCAGCAATCAACGTGGTGACTGGTGCTCAAGCTTCGTTGTCACCGGAACTGGTACTTGGTACTTAGGCCGCTCTTCCGCTGATCTCCGGCAGACAGCAGCCGCACGTATCTGATCCTGGGAAATTCTGAGACCCCTCTTTTGGGCAAAATCTAGCCCTTTTATACACAATATCAAACGAGGCCATATATGGCCAACGGCGCGAAATACTCCCGTCAATTTTGTGTTAACATGTCTCATAGATGAGTGCTTACCTTACTGAATTTCATTTCCATTCGCTGGAAAATTTTGTTCAAGCCAAATGCTTCGCTATTCGTCAATAAGATGAATTTAAACAGCATTCATATGTTACTGTCAATGACTCTTTTACTCGGACACCTGAAACGTTTGTCACTAAACAGGCCAGTTTATGCCCTGGGGCGGGGACATTTTCAATCCTAGCTGCATACCAAAAGGTATTACCTCGCATTGTCTGACTTCTTTCAAGTCTTTTTGCGTTCGGAGAGACGAGAGCTTTCCCTTATCTGGTTACATTTTTACATGTTCCGTAAATATTACAAAAATTACCCTTTATGTATATAATTAAACACTGTCATTAAAGTTCCTCCACTGAAAGAAAATGCACAACATACTTGCACCAAATTACAGAGTTACTGATTCTAAAATTACAAATGTTAATTATTTCAACTACTATATCATTGACGGAGAGCCAAGGACAGCTTCAATGTGGAATAATTAATGAAAGGAATCCCTGTTGCTAAAGGCAACAGGATAATTTTCAAGTTGCTAGAACCGCAATGAATAACCTTCACATTTATGTTTACTGGATTATAGGGAGCGCACCCAATTTTGCAACAGCTTTTTCAAATTGCATTTAAACTGTATGTTTTTATTTTGTTATATATTTATATAAACCAAATGTAAACACCCTTTGGGAATACGGATTAGGATATTAAACAAAATAGAATCAAAGGATCTGGCAGTGGTTGGAATGAGTAAAACTTATTCTTTGTTTGAAGTCGAAAATTTAATTTTACATTTTCGATTGCAGTTTTTGAACTTCAGACACAAAGGGTTGATTAATATTCACTGTTGTATTAAACCTTGTTTTATTTGGCTACGAAGTAATAAGATTTTGGCTAATAAAAAAAAAGTGTTTCACTGAAATATGGCTTCTCAACTGTGTTTCATTTTACTTCGGATGCTAGCAGTAGCAGCTGGGTGAGCATAAAACTTCTTTTTGCGATACAATTTAATTAAAGTAATAATTTATTCTTTATCAGATTTTTTTTTCTTTTTATTAGCACATGAAGTACCAGCGTAACAGGTTCACGCATCCAGAGTTCATACAATACGTTTTCGTGATATCCAAGGGGAGGTTTCTTTTAAGATTAACCGTTAAAGTTTCCACATGGGTTCGTGTGATTTGATTACTGCATTCGTTTGTGCTCGATCTTGTTCGAGAACAGACATGTTCGGTTTACATAGTTAGGTGTTCTGGGCTATAACTTTATTGGCAAGCTAAATGTTCGCCGGTGAGAATATCTTCACCATCAAGGAGAAATTCAACGAGCAAAATGATTGTATGTATGCACACTACCAAGAGAAAACTCAAGTTGAATGGATGGATGATCTGTAACGGAGGCTACATGCTCACGGCTGGCTATTTGTTTGGCACCTCCGGGAGGATGAGTTGATAATAGACACCGGGCGGCGACTGCGCGGACGCAAGCGGCCCCTAACATGTTACCAGAAGCCGGTGGAGCCCCCTCCTGTTCGAACCCCTCAGAAGGTCCCTTTCCAGGCGCCAGGAGAGCCCCCAGCGTTCAAGTTACTCAAGTTGCCATCTGGTATCAGTAATGGTGTGTCTGAGGGTGACCTACAACAGCTCTAGCAAAGTCCAAATTTGCAAGATAGGTGTGAAAACCAATGCCAAAGTCTAGAGGAAGTTTTTTTTTTTTTTGTGTGAGAAAAGTGAACCTTTTCAACCGAACAATATTTCATAATAATTGCTTCTTCCACCAAGACATAACCTCCCATAAATCTGAGACCGCGCAAGAGTGGCCGAGTTATCGCTCACAACCTGAGCCCCATCAGCTGCATTTACTGTTTTCATTCCATACAATTGAGCTTTAAATCCATGAGAGAATTATGATACAATATTGTACCGTGATGCCCTGTGCAAATTTGTTGCAAGAAAGTAGGCTTCTTGCGTTGTTCGTGACATCTAAAAGAGGTCGCCCTTTAGTACAGTGCACTTAACGAATCTCGGTGCATATCAAGATAAAGGAGCAAGCAAGGATTAGAAAGGAAATGAGAATAGGAGCCAGACTCCAGACAGAGTTTTCAATTTGAATTTCCGGTGTGTATCATTTTGCCGAGCGGCCTGTCGGCTTTCTAACTCCTTTTACATCCAATCTGTTCCTATTAAGATGCTGGTGGGTCAATTGCCGCTACTGCTGCTGCTACTGTTACTGGACGCCCACAAAATGTGTTCACACTTTTGCTCAAAGAGAATTCAATCTCGTTATAAACATAATCTATTGCGACACCAACAAAGATAAGAGAATTGAAGTGTATAGTATATGTACAAATATTAGGTGCACCTTTCCCCCCATTTTATTGAGGTTCACTTATATGTATAAAAATGTGCCGACGAATAGGAAGTTAAAATAAATGTTCTACTTTTGGTGTACGGGCATGACTACTAATGAATCAAAGCAGAAATGTTTGGAAATGCAGGTTATAATAAACTTTTTTACAAAACAAAAACAGCACAAGAAAGTGTTCTGCAATTGTTTTGTTATTCTTCTCTATGACCGTGAACCTCTTTTTAAAGATCTCTCACTGTGGGAGAGCCCAGAGATTTAACTCATAGTTTTAAATCCTTAATTCACATCCTGTATATTTCTAAAGCTGTTCACTAGTTTATGAAAATTGAGATAAAACAAATTTACGTTTTATTGTGTTTTTATACAGTAGTGTAACATATTATATTCAAAGTATGTAAAACGTATAAAACAATATTAATTATTACTAACAATATATTCCTACCTTAATACCAATAGGAGTTGTTAGTTATATTTTATGAACGCTTGAATTAAGCTTTTTGATACGCTATAACTAGATAAGTGAGATTTTGTTTCACATTCTAAGTATTTTGGTTGCAAAAAATAGATATTGTATAAACAGCAAATATACGAGGAGTGTTCCGAAATGATTTACAATAGCGGTGTTTTACGAATTCGTCCATTTATAGGGCGAAGAACTGATAGTAGTAGAACATGGACGCTGATTACGGTTGTCAACGGACTGTACAGCGAAAGGACATGTTCATTTGTTGTCAAGTAGAGAAAGACGTGGATAAGATGGAAGACGACTATCATGGACATAGACGGACTGCATACTTTTGTGGAAGAGATGTGTCAAAACTGCACAAATCCATAGCCCTATAGCTGCGGTATATGGTCAGGAAGGTCCTGCACAGAATGGGTCAATGGGCTCGCTAGCGACAGGAAATCTGCACACAATGCGAGTACTGTCTCGTCAACACCATTGTCTCCCAGAAACATTCTAAATTTATTGATTATGGGTGGTAGGCGCATATCCTTTGATGCTGTCAGACAGATCAGCCAGCAACCCTGCACACCATTCATGATTCATGACGACTTGAATATGAAAAAAAGTGTGCGTACATTGGGTTGGAACTTGACAAGTCTGCCGTCAGCTATTGGAAAATGAAGAGTTTTTTTTTTTTTTTTTTTTTTTTTTTTTTTTTTTTTTTAATTCCCAATCTATACAATGTTAACATTCGGGTTTCCTTAGCCCAAGAAATTTCGTGTGCTCCATCTGCGGGCAAGCAAATGATTACTTTCTGGGACGCTTCAGGCATGCATTGGCTTCCTCAAGTACGAAGGTGTACTGAAAGACCCTTGGACGCATCATTCAGCAACGGCAAAAGGGGAAGTAGTCAACAGGACAATAGCGCCACCCCACACCAGCAACCCTACCACGGCGAAGTTGGCATCCCTGGGGTTCATTGTGCCGTTCCTTCATATTCATCGGAGCTCGCTTCGTTTGATTACGTATTATTCGACAATGTGAAGGACCCGCTGTGTGGTAACGATGAGGAAATTCAACCAGCTGTCCACAAATGGAAGCATAGTACTCCCAAAAAATTGTTTAGGGACGCCACTCCAACTCAAATCGGACAAGAGGATTAAAAAATTGACCTCATTAGTTTAAAGTAAATAAAGTAAAGTAAATTTTATATATATATATATATATATATATATATATATATATATATCGTGAGAGAGCAATTTGTAAAACTACATTTTCGGCATTTTAAGAAAAATTGCGCCTTTTAAAATATGACATCTGCAGCTATTGAATGCAGAAACGAAAATAAAAAGTATATACTGCCTTTTTTAAACTTTCTTAATGTTACAAATTATTTATTTAACATTTCATTATAACGTATTTTAAAGAGTGCAACCACTTTTAAAAATTGAAATATACGTTAACATTTCTGCCTTAAAAATGCAATAATTATATTTTTTCAAAAATATGGTCCGGTTTACTAAAAGTAAAAGCGTTTCTTTACGGATTTGTTTTCTTGCTTCCTCTTAAACGTGCCATTAATCTGAAACGTGGTATTTTATTATGTACAGGTAAGGAATCGACACGGATTGTAAAAAATATTTTAAAATTACTGAAAGACGATGAAACTAATTTTAAAAGCAACCCGCTAGGATGAAATAATGTATGTAATATAACGCTATTTACAGTAAACATCTTACCAGGGGTTTTTACTACTACTAATTTGGTTTATATATATACTTATTTTTTCGAAATTTAAAAAAATATTGTAGCGTACCCTTCTAGGATAAAAACTATTAGTGATAAATTATCAATATTTTGCATGAAACTTACGTTCTCGTTTCTTTGAACTCACAACATTTCGGTTAATTTATATAAACATAGAACTTTGGCAAATGAACTAGCCCACATTCATTCGAGCATGAAATTCAGTTTTGCTATTAGACGATTAATGTTTTCGCTGGAAACTATAACATTGGTGTCATCGGGAAAAAATCGGTGGCAGCTGTATTCATTTTATTGCAAATGACAGATTATAAACGGAAAAAAAGCAATAGACCCAGATTCGATCCTTGTGGGGTTCCATGTTTTAACAATCTTATATTTGAAATATTACACTTATTAAATGATAAATTTATTTGGGCATTTTGTTTTCTACTGTTCAGATATGTGTATCAATCCCTTAGTACCGAATTTCACTCAAGATACCATAAAACCAGAAAGAAATACTTAGTAAGGAAAAAGTGTCAAGTTACCCCCCCCCCACACACACACACCCAAAATTCACACTGAAATCATAGCAGGAGCTAACAAATATTCATTTTTAAAAATAATTTTAATAGTGTTTAACGCCCGTATTACTACTGAGGCACCACAGGCGGTGACACTGATGACACGTGAAATCAAATGATAAATTAGGAAAGTATTATTTTTAAAAAGAAAGAAAGTGTTCCAGGCCTAAGTTTAGGATACCTTTCCGGCATTTTGGCATTTTCTTTTTATGAGGACTGAGGAAAACCTGAAAAAAAAAACCCTTAATCACCGAATACGGTCCCGGTTGGATTCGAACATCCCGCTCACAAGTCCACGCCTAAATGACATCGGGCACCCGTGGCGGTAACAAATATTCGTGCCAAAAGTTAAATAACAGTGTCTTAAGAGTCTTAAGATAATCTAGATGATCTCGCGAGAGCTGAAAATTATTCTATTTTCGTGCCACCTATTGATGAAGGGAAGGAAGCATTTAAAAATGCAATAGAAAGAATAACAGAGCTTATGTTACTTATTAAAATAATAGTTTAATAAAGTGGTTAAATTCCCTTTGATATAGTATAATTTTATATGTATATATGCTGTTAATATTATTTAGAATATGACATTTTCGCACATTAAACTTTAAAGCAGAATTTATCATACTAGTATTTTGGCAGATAGACTTTTTTCCAATACATATATTCGTTTATATTTTGTGTCATCAGCACAGGAAATTTAGAGACCAAAGAAATTCAGTGCATTGTAATAGAGATGTTTGCAAATAAATCGCATTAGCTTCGCATTAGCCTCGAAATAAGCAATAACAATAAACAGTTCAATTATTTAAACCTAATGTATGAAAAGGAATGCATAAAAGTTCTACAAAAGCAATACTTAAATGTTATTTGTCAGTTATATATATATATATATATATATATATATATATATATATATATTCATAAAACACTCAGAGTGCAATATAAAAAGGTTCACATAAAATTTTACACTAAAAACCGTAAAATTGAACACTAATATATCACTATATTTCGAGCTTGGCTCTTGGTCACGTGATGAAAACGAACTGAGCTCAGTTATATGTTATATGATCCTTGGCTCAATCGCATACCACCATTGATATCAAACCTTATAAAGGAAATTCAGTTGTTGAATCTAAACCTGAAGTTAAAAGTATGGGGCTTAACGGGGGCTGAGTCGAAGACTGGTTCAATTCATTGTTTAGTTGCCTATAGCTTCACCAAAAGGTATGCCTTTGATCGAATTGCAGAGAGTTGGAAGAAAAGGAATAGCTATGGAGATAGAGCCATGAACTATTGGTTTAGGAATTTGAGGTTAGAAAATAATATACTTAAAGAATATATG
The DNA here is from genome assembly GCA_030762175.1 of Metallyticus violacea. Taxonomy (NCBI): domain Eukaryota; kingdom Metazoa; phylum Arthropoda; class Insecta; order Mantodea; family Metallyticidae; genus Metallyticus; species Metallyticus violacea. Next base: position 61,553,795 of record CM060830.1, on the reverse strand, counting down.
AGGTCTGTTCAAAAAGTATCGCGAATTTTGTGTTTTTTTTTAAAAGTATTTATTTATTCATGAATATCTATTTTGTCCCCTTCAAAGTAATCCCCTCAGATATTATACACTTGTGCCAACGTTTTTTCCAATCCTCGAAGCACTTTAAAAAATCGTTTTTTGTGATCTTGTTCAGCTCCTCCTTCGATGCCGTCTTTATCTCAATCGTCCTCGTCGTCCTTTCATGGGCCTCTTCAGTTTTGGGAACAAAAAAGGGTCACAGGGGGCCAGGTCTGGGGAGTACGGTGGCTACGGCATCATAAGTGTGTTCTTTTTGCTCAAAAATTCGCGCACAAGCAACGATGTGTGTGTGCGGGGGCGTTATCATGGTGCAAAATTCAATTTCTGTTCTTCCACAAATCCGGGCGTTTCTGGCAGGTTGCTTCGCGCAAATTGCGCATAAGTTGCAGGTAATATTCCTTATTGACCGTTCTACCCTGTGGCATGATGCACCACACCCTTGCAATCGAAGAAAACTGTAAGCAAAACCTTCACATTCGACCGAACTTGGCGCGCTTTTTTCGGTCTTGGCTCGTGTGGCAGCATCCATTGGGATGATTGAGCTTTAGTTTCCCGTCATAACCATAAACTCATGATTCGTCACCAGTTATAACCCTCTACAGCAAATTTGGGTCGTCGCGGACAGAGTTCAACAGCTCCTTAGCAACGTTAATGCGAGGGTGTTTTTGGTCGAAATTGAGCAACTTTGGTACGAATTTTGAAGAATGAAAGTTTTAGAAAAGCAGAAGCTTTCGGGTTAGGAAGCCCTTGAAATTGTATAAAATAGAACAGGGTTAGCAAGGATTTTATGACAGGCGGGGAAGAGAATACTTTGCTTAGAAGAGATTGGTGCAATGCTTTTGGAAGTGTATAAGGGTATTAATGTAGAAGAATGTGTTGTGTGCAGAGCCCGGAAGTTAGACAAAATGTCTTTTCTATCTGGATTTACGAGTAAGATAGAAATGGACATAGTTTCCGTACATTTGGGGTATCAGGGTCGTTTTGTGTGTGCGCGCATGTGTGTGTGTCTGCTTTGCAACGTTATGGGCTTTTCAGCGATTATTTACGCATTTTAAAAAATAATGAAGAATTTCAATATATCTGAGTGAAAAAGTTAAAAAGAAAATATCTATTGAGAATCTTGTTAAATATTTATTTCGTCTTCAGCAGTAAAAACTTTCTTCTCAGCCTATTCACTTAAATTCTTTAAATAGCAGAACCTTCATTTGTATAAGGAACGCATCGTTATCTCGAGCAAACGAATATCGGAAAATATAGAGGATGAGGGAAGTACTGTAGATTTGAATAGTCCTGACGAATCAGCTTGTATCGATCTGCGCAAGGCAATTCTAGGAAATTTTTGAAGGGGGCAACTTCTAAACTGCATAAATATAATAAACATTTGCAAGCGGTACAGTTGTCTATAATGCGTTCAGTACGGAAGTAAGAGAGATACTAACCCCTATAAACCATTAAACTGAAATGAACTGTGCATCTTTTGCTCATTCGACTGGATTATTCACTTTCTCTTGATCATCATTTCCATGCTGTCCTGTGAGGTGAATGTTTTGTTGTAACTGTTATGAGTTCTCCCGAAATAGCTTGTTTTAAATATGCTCTACCCACTTCAATGGAAGTAGAAGTTCTTTTTCCCTCATGAAAAATGTTATTTCTGATAAATGGCCGACTATGACAGTTGACACCTTGAAAAGCATCTTTTTGTTGCCTGTAACCAAGAAAAGTAAGCTTAAATATTTTAATTATGTGAAAAAGAAAGTATTAAGTACCTTACTCTTAAGTACCCTACCATTTTTATTAAGAATGAGTGATATACTCCGTTTTATACTTTTAATAAATGCCTGTTTAATTTTATTAGTCTATTTTCAGTATTTTGTGTCTTTTTTTCCTGCCTATTTTAACCAAAATAAATGCCTGAACTTCCGGTTATGTGCGTAATGGAAAACAAGGAAACAAAGACAGAGAGAGGAAAACTGGACTTGTGGCAGGAATGTACGATATAGCAATAAAATGTTATTAGACAGTGAAGTAGAAAGAAATGAAATAATCGGAATGCATTTAAGAAGAGTAGAGAAAAATGGAGTTTTGAATGTTAAGAAAAGCGGAACGAGTGGGAAGGAAGTTTTAAATGTGCAGAAGAATTGTAAGGTTAGTTCATACAAAGGGGTTTATACACTTAACCTGGGGGTTGGGTATGACAGACCTAGGATACTGTGCTAGATTTATTTACGAACCAGATTAATGCACAAGTTGGTTGAAATTCACCTATAGTGTGTATTGTTAAACATTTAGTTTAACATTAAAAGTTATATTAGGACTTGTTGATTATGTAAAGAAGCTAATGATTAATAAATTCAAATATAAGGAGATTAGCTTTTGAATTCTTGGGTCATTTTTTAGATAATTAAAAAACGCCAAACTATTTATTATAAAACACTAAGGAAGATCCAAACTTTGTGCATTAATTAATTCAGCAGTCAATTACAAAACAGACCAGCACAAAGATGACTCAAAAACCAGCGAACCACTTGGAATATTTACTCAGTAGTGTGTAAGCCATCGCAAAGTGATAGAAGAAAATCAGGCTATTACGGCACATCTGCTTTCCCAAGTTTTTGAGATGGCAAGGAAAAATCCAAAAATGCAAATTGAAATACAACCTCAAAATATGGATAGGTTGATAGATTTAGCTTTTTAAGAGAAATTGCTGTAGGAAATAAAATTGTAGAGTTTAGCAACAAGCATGAGTTATAGAAAAACAATGTTTTAATGAGCATTATTTGTGGGAAAATAAGAAAATCTTAATTAATGAAACAGAAATAAACCTTAGGATGTGACCTTTAATTAAACTTATTCATTATTCAAGTCACCAGATATAAGAACGCTTCTGTCGACAATGAACAAGCTTCCTTCAGTGATCGTAGAAGAATTCCATCTCACGATTAGTTAGTTCTTGATAGCCGTCTCAACTTTTTCATTGAATGTATAGTGATGTCTACGAAGGTGATGTGGAAATCTCAGAAAGTCATTTCCAGCAGAATTGTGTTATTTGAATATCCTTTACTTTCTGTCTGAAGATGTTCCGTTTCGTTTCTACAGAAAACCGTAATCTCCTTTCTTGTAACTCTCAAATCCGTGATGGTTTCATACAGACAGAATCGGGTTCACTTATTTGGTGACTTGACTAGTGAACTCAAGCATGCTCAAAGAATATATCCAGAATCATTATGCTATTGTTACATTAGTCTTCCGTATTAATTTTTATTGATAAAATTCACTTAAATGCATTAAAAAAAAAAAAAAAAGCGCATGAGATGCATCTGTCGAAAACATTCGATTGTATCCTTAAGAATACATAGTTACATACATTTTAAGTTGTATAGGTGTAAGATTTTCTTGGTTCACTATTTTGACAATTTTTGTAAAATCGTGATTAAATCGCTGAAAGAAAACAAATTGCACTCTTGAAAATTAAAAGTGTACAGCGCTGAAACTTTCCACCGTACTTGCCTGACGGCATCTCTGACCTTTCCATTAATATTTGACTTTTTTCTAGCACCAGAAGAAAGTGATTGAATATTTCGGTGTATTTGTGAGACAATAATTTCGAAGGGCAAGTCCGAAAAGACTATGTCTAGAAATTAAAAACGTTTATGTATTTGATAACCAGAGATGGAACAATTCCTTCAGAAATAAGATATCAGCATAACTGATGCGATGTTGTACTGCATGCCAAAAACCTTCTGCTGTTTATATCGACAGAGTTTAGGGCTAGCTACACTATATGGTTGATGCTAAGGCAACATATAAAATGTTCCATCACTACTGCTAACGCACATTCTTTTATAAATGTTAAGTCGCATATTTAATATATCGTTTTATCAGGAGCAATAAATAAATTAATTTCTATTTTACGGACTTCCACATAGAAAAGAGTTTTAAAATTGCTCTCTCTGACGGAGATGGGAGAAAAAAAAGTTGTAAACATTATGTTGAATTTGCATAAAAAATAACTCATAAATTATATTTGGAACTAGCCAGTGCACTTAAGGGGCTAAGCGAGAAGTCAGCTGTGGTACTTCGACTTGAGAGTGCTGGTTGTGTGATACCTCTATCGGCGCTCAATAGAGATATAAGGATTTCTAATTCTAAGCATGATTTTTTTTTTGTTTTGTTTACTAGGCTACATCGGTCTGAAAACTATATTTGTATTAATCGTTTGTAATCTTGTCAAATGTTTATTTTTCTTTGTTTTATGGGGAAACCATTCAAATATGCATAAAAGGGATTTCATTCTCATTTTGTAAATCACTAGTGTTTTACAAATTATGTTCCCTACGAATTTTTTTTTAATTAGCTGTTCAGATTTCGATTATAAGGTCTTAAGAGAGTTATTTTAATAAAATCCTGTAATTTGGCTAATTTTTGCATGAAAATGAATACACGTTGGGATGTCATAATTCACAAAGCATTCATATTTATTTATTGTAATAGTATATAAAATATATTACATTTTAAAAATATCAGGTCAGTTCTAATTTTTATCTATTTTCCCATGGAATCACCCTTAAGCGTGTCGAGAAAATTAACGGTACTCAAAATGCTATCATGCTACACTTCTATGATCGATCCATTACAATGTGTATGTGACCTTTTTGAATGTTCTTGCTTGAGTGACTGCAAATCGAGTAATCGTCGACACCAAAAACACAAGCATACACTTCAAACAGTAGATCGATAGTTACGCTGCAAGTTTCTGAAATTACTAACGTGTTGTGAAGTAAAATATACACTCGTTTGCAATACCACTTGAACTGTTAACTATTGTTAAGGAATAGCTATGTAATTAAGTGTGTGATAGTTGTGGTAACTTGTGAACCACGCTTATTGCCCATTAGAGCAGCAAATAAAGTAAAAACTTAAAATCCAAAATCCGCATTCTTTATATTTGTTACATTTCATCACTGGTTTACAATTAATATACAAATGCGATTTATTTCCAACATTTGTCTTTTTATTGATATAATAGTAATAATCCTGGCTATAATATTATGTTAAAATGTATTTAAACACATAAACATTAATATCAACAAATTAGCTATGTGATGGCGGAACATTATTCATTAATTTTAATTCCTAAATGAGAAGCATGATGCTGCTCAAAAGACGTGATGTAATAGGAAACATTTTCAGTCTTATTCTACGTTTTCCAAACTTTGCGACAAGGTTTTGCACACAAGTAAGATGTTACAAAATGCATCAGTACTTTCGTTGCTTTCTTGATAGTGCAGGAAAACCTGAGGGTTGCAAGGCAGGCGAGCCCTAGCCTAAACAACTCGCCGCCGAAAGATGCGTGTTGCCAGAGTAACTATGACGTAACAAATGAGTACACGTTAGATTTGAAATAGCCCTCCGAACAAATGTAGCCGTAATTTACTTTACCCCAATAAATATATATGCTAAATTTTCTATCGTCTTTCCTTTCCCGTAAGTTATTGTTTGTTTACATTCAAGACCTCCTGAGAACCGCCATATTTGAGCCAATGCTCACTTTTGTACACGTGAAATAAAAGCACCTATATCGTGTTTCTCAACAGTGAATGGAAGTAGGCTACATAAAGCGCTAGGTAACCGTCCGCATACGCAGAACAGAAATAGAATCGTCACTTGATATTCGAGTCAATGCTGAATCAATCAATCGGTCAATGAATGAACGAGAATGCCTCCGTATATCAGCTGTGGCAATTTGATTCTCTTGCCAATTCATTTCAATGTCAATTTCTTTGCTGCAGAAAAGAAGCGTGCTGTTAGACACGTTCGAGAAAGTCGTGAATGAAAGATAGTGCCAACAAAGAGAATTCAGAGTAAATTGCATTAAATTTAGATGAAGTCGGATACGACAGTACTGTGAAAATGTTTTTCAATATGATTACGTGCAACATGAGTTTAATAGATGACGTAGCGTGTACTTGACCTTGCTGCATTTTATCTTTGCTGAGTCTACAAGGGAAAAAAATATTTCAAAATCTGTAAAATGATTCTTTCTGTATGCGACGTTTGCGATATTGTTATCTATGAATTAAATGTTTTAAACCGTAAATAATGTCCTTATACTTTGGTAGGGTTTTATTCCTTTATTTGCCATATTTTGGAATTGATATGGTGACTGCAAAAGAGACGAGGATCTCTACTTAAAGTCAAGCTTCACTCAAGGTGCTCAAATTATCATCGTTGTTCAGATATATGTTACTTATTCCAAAATTGGCTGTTTTGAGTTACATCAACCTCTATGTCGATTAAGGGTAGATGTGGATAAAAGTTGTGAAAAAATTGCTTTTAACTCAAAAATACTATATACTTTTCAGATTGTAATTCTATGATTTTATACCTGGAATGTAGTACTAACCAAGTTTAACAACAATAATAATAATAATAATAATAATAATAATAATAATAATAATAATAATAAATAGCTACAAGCGTGATGTATCACGCCCTCTTTATTTTATAATGTTGATGTTTAAAAAACGTTTAAGCTCATTTTTGGTTCAAACCATTGGACATATTTTACTGAAATGTTTGTACTTTTTCAAGATATTTCAAGAGTAGAACTGGTGAAACAATTTTAATATTCAATAATTTGCTAAAGAAAAAAACAAATTTACACTTAAAATAGTCATAAAACATTCGTATAGTATGACTCTACAACTATAACAAGACATTTATTTAAAATCTGTTTCACATAATTATGCCGAAGGGTGTTGTCTATAAAGCTGCCCATGGCTTTACCTAAAATAATTTCTGATAATATGCACCTTAAAAAAGAAGAAACTAAGTGGCAGAAAACTTGGAAGTTACAAGTTTTACCTTCATTTCCATTGGTACCGGGGTTACTGATACTGGCCTTGCCCATAATCCTCATCATCTTCTACCTCTTCTATTTACTTTCTCTTGAGTGGTCTCTTGTTGAGTCGGTGCTGGTGATGTAGTGGAAACCATACTTGCTTCGTACAACCAAGGTCGCGGGTTCAAACCGCACCAGGGTCTATGGATTTTTAAGGCATAAAAATCCTAAACATGGCTTCGGAAGGGAAGTAAAGCCGTGGGTCCGTGTCGTAGATTTACGGGACGATGAAGAACCTCAAGCCTGAAAGAAGAGGCTTCAGAGAAAAATTTTATCGGCCGTTTCACGCCCTGAATTGGTTGGGACACTGAAGACATGAGATGTTTAAAAGCGACTTTAAGTAAACAAGTAAATAAAATAAAGTCTCCTGTTGGAGTTATACAGCTAGCATCAAAAACCCCAGCACCGAAAATAATGGCAAATATTTAATTCAAGTTTTCCACAACTTGCGATGCATTTTCTCAGACATTATTTGATGTAAAGTAATCACATTTAGCAAACCTAAAATGAATCGGTAGTCTCTGTAAGTTATATGTGAGACAACTTAAATGGAGAAGCTAAAATTGGTGAGCAAACGAAAGTAAGACAAAAACAAAACAAAAACTGAAAAAGATCCGTCATTTGTCACTGAAACAGTTGAGTTACAAAGTATGTGCAGACAACAAACATTTCAGGTATTTGACACATTTCCTTGAATCAGAGCACTCCATGCATAGTGCAATCGAGCAACAGATCTGCCATACCTGACATGTTCTGCAAGGAAGGGGTCCCCTTACAATGTCGAGGAACTTAAATCTGATGATTTCATCGGCCTATCCATATTGTCCACGAAGGATAACGAAGGTTAAAGAGTAAATTGTTTCAGGTTTGAAAAAGAGAACCTTGGGTATTCCGAAATACAGATATGATTATTCAGCAATTAGTGTTTTGGCCCAGGAAAGATCCATCCCCTATTTCAGAACAAAAGTACATTGCACTTCATAACTCTAGTTTTTCAGTTGGCAATGCTAAATGTTAAAAAATGAGGAACGCTATCCGTTCACCTTCTGAACCAATTATAAAGTAGCATCGTGACTTCGAAGCTGTTATGTTGCTGGTACAGCTGATTTCTTTCGCGTATTTTTATGGTATATCCATCATAAGTTTATGATGTCAGTAAAACATTGTGCTGAAAATAATTTTCATTGTCTGATCACTTTGTTCCGAAATTAATTCACGAAGTAGTTCCGCTCATTAAATAAATATTCTAGGGTTTTGTTTGCGATGGATAGATTATAATTATTGCGATTACCCTAAAAGGACGTAATTTGCAGTGTGATACTTTGCGTTGAGGGACGCAAAATGCACATATTGTAATGGTTTGAAGCTTTTTCCTATCCTACTCAAAACCATAAACAAAGTAGATCTCTCAGTGCCCCCCCCCCCCGGTTAGGCACGCGGCTTGTAGCTACCGTTGGTATACTTTTTTGGCTTTATGACTTGATTTATTTAAACTCTTTTTATTTTCCTCGTTTTTAGATTTATCTGTATTTAAATGAGAAATGCTCTTTTACGGACATGTAGTTTGTACCAATGCATCAATTACCAATGAATTACCATTATGAATTATTATGAGCACGGTGTTTGCGTTCCCATCTCTTCCTATAAATGAAAATGCAATTAATAAATAATATGATCATGATGATAGTGATTTGTGTTCTCACCTATATTTCATGATCAAATTCGTACCCTTTGTCATCTTCATGAGAAATATCTGAATCACAATACCTTGTTTCTGGTTTATCCTCAGTATCAGAAGATGTTTCATAGAAATTGTCATCCTCTGGAAGGGCATCGTCGAAAAGCAGAGCATGAACTTCTTTCATATCCTTGGGTTTTTGTAGATTGCAGCTCTTGCTGGTGCTAATGTCGAAAGAACTGCAATGTCACAGCAATTGTGCAAATACACAAGGTGAAACAATACTGCGCGCTGGGTCAGATTCGCTCAGCGGATACACGTCTGCTTGTTGATGAGTTTTTCTTGCAACTCAACAAACAGATGGCTATCGCTGCAGTAAAAGACTGAGAAAGGTTTGCTATTAGATGTCCAAGTAAGACAATTATGTAGGTGCGTCCGTTAGAAAAGACCACTAGCGTATAACGGAAGGTTATAGTTACATTATTATGAAGCAATTTTATTGCGCTTATAAATAATTCTAGAGCAAGGCAATTCATTATTATGATGTACATTTTATACTCTTGGGGGGAAAAAAAAAAAAAAACCCTTAAGCAATGACAATGCCAGCTGAAAAGACAGAACTCTCAAGTGTAAAGTAGAGCAGTTTTCCCCCCGTATCTTCGTTCTACATGAAGTGACATTAACGTGCGTTAAACAATAAAATAATGCTCGGTATGGCGAGGTAAATTGCTTTAAATTATGCAGAGACTATGTACAGTTTGCTAGGTGGGTCAGTCCTGAGTGGTAACCCTACTTGCCTTCTAAACCCAAGATCGCGGGTTCAAACCCGGCCAGGATCGATGGATTTTTTTCTGGCTACCTTCGGAAGGGAAGTAAAGCCGTGGGTCTTGTGTCGTACATTTACGGCACGATAAAGAACCTCAAGCGTGAAAGAAGAGACCTCTGAGCAAAATTTGTCGACCGTTTCACGCCCTGATTTGAATAGAATGCTGATGACCTGAGATATTAAAGAGAGTCCGTAAATAAACCAAACCAACAACTGGTAGATGGGCAGTTTGTTGGAGGGGAGAAGTGCACGAATGTAATTGGCTGCAGTAAAAATGCTGAAAGGCGATGTAAGACTATGTTGTTATATGTGCTCAGCTTTGCAGTTCAAAGAACCCATCTTTACGTTACTAAACCCGGTTACTTAATATTATATGCAAGACATATCTGTAGGACCGGAGTTTATGATCTAAAATGTTAGAAATATTCAACATGTACGACATGAAAACTGTGAAAATATGATATAAAGTTAATTTTCTGAACCTTTTCTAAGTCTTATCTTTGTTTAAAAATACTTACTGAATATTCCAAAAAATAGAACTCATTAAAAACAGTAACCCCATGTATATTAAAGTATGAATACTTTAATCAGTTAAGAAATAATACTCAATACTACACGCATGAAAGAAACATTTCAACCTGGAAATCTCCCGAAGAACTGGGTTTTTGGGGACCTATTAGTGAAGGTTCTCGACTTATTATTGGTCATGCAAGGTAAAGCTGGTTATATAAAATTGATTACTTATTTTTAAATCTCGTAAAAAAACAAGTGACTATCATGACATAAACTTCGAACATTTTATGGCTTCTAACTATCAGCATTTTATGGTTATAGATAACGACAGTTTTAATGTCCAGCTTAACCGAAATCAACTACAGCACACTTAAAATGGAAATACTTGCTTAGAAATAACGCTAAAGAGTTTCATTGTGTAATATGCGGAAAGGTGAACTCCTCTTAGTGTGACATACCCATACAGAAAAATCCTATAATATAGACAAAACTCTCCGTGACAATAACATCCTTCCATTGTGCCTCCCACCATATCATGGAGACCTTGAATTCAATAGCATCGGTTTGGCCAGAGATCAAAGATACCGTTTAAAATTATATTTCTGAAAATTAATGTAAGAAGCTAATGAAACTTTTCGACAACTAAACCGCACGAAAGTGATCAAAATAGTGTGATCATGTCCGTAAAATTGAGAAGAAATTCTGGAAGAAAGGGAGAAAAAAAAAATTGATCTGATGACGATGTCATTGACAGTTCTATTATTAGAGAAGATGCAATCAGCAGCGACAGACACTGATTCCGATAATGCCATCGTGTAACATGCACTTTTCAAAGCAAGGGGGGGAAATGCATCGCCCAATCCAACTCAAGGGATTAGGGTAAGAAGCCCAATAAACTTTTCATCAGCTTTAGTTATAGCATTTAATTGTCCTATGTTGGAAATATTAATACGTAATCTAATCACCTTTTCCAATTGAACTAGTACTGTACGCAGTTTTTTTTTCTCTTCCTTTTACTATTCTTGTTATTTTATTCATCTTGTACGCAGTTGATCAGAAAACCTATCTCGGTTTTTTCACAATGGTCAAATTTTAAGGTTTGGCAGCAATTAAATGTGCAACAGTTGAAGCTAACGTGGGAATGAATAGTTAAGACTGAGTTGGTAGTTTCGAATTTTCCCATTGTTTGCCAATATTCCGAAAAGCGTCTAACATAAGCACTCTGAATATAATTACGCAAGTATGTATGCTCTGTGAATTTAAACTGAGGAACAATGCAACTGCAGCAGCATGGAACATATGCCAGGCCTTTATGCTGATACTGTAAGGACGGTGCTAAGATGATTCGCGGGGAAAGCAACGATAACCTTGAGCATGAGCTACAGACAGGAAGACCAACAATTGTAACTTTCCGTACAGATAATTGCGTCTGGTTGCTTCAGTCTCTAACGGCACCGCAGACTGAGCCGTAACCAAAATGAAAAAGGCTTACGTTTTTAGACTACATATAAGTTTTACGTGTATTTTTTTAAACCTAGTCTAACCTAACATAAAATTGCAACGCGCATCGAAAATGAAACAGGCATATACTTTTAACACTATTAAGTTTTGCATGTATTATTTCTTTGTTAAACCGAATCTAGCCTAACCTTACAAAACCTAAAACTGCAACCTATGCGTTTTTCTCCCTAAAAAGCAACACCTGTAAAAAGTAGCATTATATTCAATTAAGAACAGCGTAGACAAATTAAGATTAGAGAGAAAAAGAGAAGTTCGCACACAAGGGACTCATTAATAGCACGAGGATCCAACCAAGACAATGTCCTGGTCTAGCTAATTATCTGCCTACATTTGTTGAAGTCGCACCTCCTTCGGCTTTCTGCGCTGCCGCTCTGGACTATCTGTATGATTAAGTATAACCATATGAATAGGCTTTCTTAGTAACTATTGAGGCGAACAGCCAGACTTGTGAAAATGTGGCACAGCAATTCAACATTGTCAGAAATCACATGATTCCGTTTAGTAGGAAAAAGATATAAACTGGTTCCCTGGATTCCACACGAGCTGACAGTTACTCAGAAGGTGGCACAAGCTGATACCATGCATTGTTGTCATGTTAGCTGAAGAATTCGTTTCTTGATAGGCTGCTGACGTGCAATGAGAAATAAATGCACAAGGTATTATCCACAATATTCGGGACTCGTGCTGCCATCTCGACAGTAGTTGCAGTAGAGTTTTGTACCGTTAGATGGCAACACTAGCACATCAGATAAGTGAGTGTTTAAAGTTTCAAGCAGCTGGGTAGATGTGTTGAGATTCTATAGTACGTTTCATGATACTCGTAGTGTGGCGACTTTACGATGGATCCAAGATTAGAACACAGAGTATGCATCAAATTCTGTTCAAATCTCGGGAAAAATGCTACGGAGACCCTCGCAATGATTCACCGTATACGTATGTTTGTCAGGGCCGGCCGTACAGTTATTGAAGACGAAATTCACACCGGTAGGCCCGTCAGCTGCACTATGCCTGACATTATTGCCAAAGTCCAACACCTCGTTCGTGAGGATCGACGTCGAACCGTTGAAGACTTTGCTCACGAAGAGGGAATTGGTTACGGGACGTGCCAACGAATTTTAACTGATGAATTGGGCATGCACCGTATCGCCGCAAAATGTGTGCCAAGGATCCTAACTGCTGATCAGCAGGCACAGCGTGTTGAAGTATGCACGGAACTTCGTCAGGCAGTATCACCGGCGACGAGAACTGGATGTACGCTTATGACCCTGAGACAAAACAACAATCTTCCCAGTGTAAGAGCCCGAACTCACCCAGGGGAGAGAAAAAAAAAAAAAGCGAGACAGGTGAAGAGCAAAATCAAGAGCATGCTCCTCTCTCTCCCTTTTACCAAGGGGATTGTGTACAAAGAATTCGTCCCACCAAATCAAACAGTGAATTTTACGTACTACTGTGACATTTTGCGACGGCTCCGTGAAATTGTGCGTAGACGACGGCCCGAACTTTGGCGACAAAGGAACTGACTGTTGCATCACGATAATGCGCCCTGTCACAATTCCTTGTTCACCAAGAGCTTTTTGACGAAAAACAACATGACAGTTGACCCCCACCCACCACACTCGCCTGATTTGGCACTCTGCGACTTCGCTCTATTCCCCAAACTGAAAATCAAGTTGAAAGGACGTCGGTTCGACACAATTGGGAGGATTAAAAAATAAAACCTGCCTGTGCTGAACACCCTAAAAAAACACGACTTCCAAGATGCCCTTGGAAAATGACAGAATCGCTGGGACCGGTGTATAGGTGTGGAAGGGAACTACTTCGAGGGTGTCGGCGGTCATTTAGTCTCAAAGTAAGTTTTTACCAGATGGCAGCACCAGTCATGATAATTCTGGATACCACCTCGTACAACACTCCCAGGCCGGCGCCCGTGAATGTGTATCCAAACAACCGAAACCATCACTGCGCCAAAAGAAGGTCGTGCTCTGTGTTCGGTGGATTGTGCATGATGACTTGCTGCCAGCCGGCCAAACAACGTACACTATTGTATACTCCAACTAGAACTAGTTTTCATGATGAAAACTAAAGGAGCCTGCACTCGTCTATTCTTCAAATGATAATGCCAAACTAAATACAATTAAAGCGGCTGGAAAAACAATAACCGTCCTGATTGAAAGACTAGTGAACCTACTATATACTCCAGGCATTACACCATCAGATTTGGGAGCGGGAGGATAATAACCTCAAAGGACAGCAATTCCGAACTTTTGCCTATCAGGAAACTGCACTGGAAGGATTTTTTGCTCTTGGCCAAGCAATGGGATCTTCCATTACGTTGGCAGAAAGCCCGCGATAGCGATGTCGACTTGATTAAATACTAAAGATATGACGTTCTGAAATGCCTGGTCTGAATAGGACTTAACTTGTCTGATTATCTTATAATAATAATAATAAAAAAAATACAGAGAGCTTCATTAAAATCCGGACCTAAGTAAATTTAATCTTAAAAGTAGTTTGTTTCAAAATACATGTAACTGTTAAACAGAAAGTATGTTTTACTTATGAGTATGTTTCCTTTGATCACCTTAATTCTCATTCTGATAATCGAGCCCATCGCGAACGTTGACGTGCTTGGGCTTGTGGCTAACCTCTGGGTTCAGAGGTTCAGCTCAGAACTAGCACCAATACTTGTCCACGTGGGATCGTTCTAAATAACTAGTGTGAGTGGGAGCGCCATCATGCTGGAAAATAATGGTCCGCTCTTGAGCCACGGCTGCCATCCAAGGCATCACTATCGTCCTACAATCTCCTTCGTGACAGTGTCTCCCTTCTTGAAGGGGTGCGACGGCATGATTTTCCCTCATATAGGACATGGGCACTGGCCGGAAACTTCATCTTGGCCAGGTACATATTTTCTTTGACATTCACGCTGAAACATTTCTTGTCAGAGAAAACGTCAGGTGACCGGCAGTTTAATTCTTAAGCGAACACACCACCATGTGGTAGGGTGCAATTCTCTTGCTCTTAGCAACCTCAGAGAGCATTGGTACGTCTTGATGACATATGACGTGTCACTCAGGACCTCCTGGGCAATCTGAGAACGGTGACGTCACTCGTTTGCAAGATAGTCGCCAATTTCCTGAGCGAGATCCCCAGGTCCTCTGAAAAGAGCTCTTGGGCATTGAACATGTTCCAGGCCCCTTCCCCCTTTCGCATGGTTCAGTTAAAAGAGCTCTTATTGCTCAATGGTTAATCTGGGGTATCCGAAGGAGCTTGTTGCTTCGATCGGCGTCCTTACAGCCCGAATACTTCCATGAAAATGCATCGCTGCCTGATATAATACTCGATAATTCGCACTCACATTTACATATTTTATTTTTGCGTATAAAGAGTGCATTTAATATTTTCTCAAATCAATCCTTAATAGACATGACTGATAATTGTGCTACTCAGGAGGGATAATTGGAAATGATTACATAGTAGTTTTTATACCTTATTTATTATGCAGCATGGCTCAATGCATATGGAATCTCTCAATGTACTCCCCACCGGTTACCATACTTGCCTCCTAAACCCAATATCGCGGGTTCGAACCCGGCCAGGACCGATGGATTTTTTCGGGCGTAAAAATCCTAAGTATGGCTTCCTTCGGAAGGGAAGTAAAGCCGTGAGTCCCGTGTCGTACATTTACGGCACGAAAAAGAACCTCAAGCTTGAAAGAAGAGGCCTCTGAGCAACATTTTTCGGCGGTTTCACCCCCTGAATAGAATGATGACCAGTGATATTAAAGAGCGTCCGTAAATAAACCAAATAAAAAAAGATCATCGATAAGTTTGCTGCTGAAAACCAGGAAAATCGACTTTTTCTTAATAGGCGCGTCACTACGATATTTTAATGTGTATTTTCAGCCACTAACGTTCGAGAATTATTAAGATTCTAGAAGCTTGCGATTTCCTTACTCCTTGGCGGTCGTTGAAGATACAGAGGAGAGGCTGAAAGGAGCACTACGGAGATATTCTCTCAAACCTTCATCACCGTGTGCCAGAAAGAAAATGGTCTAAATCATCTGTGGAGAGTGCCATCTATACTGAAGCAATAGGTGAAATCTGAATAAGTAATTGGGCTCTCAAAAGCGTCCCTTATTGTGGTTATACCTATGAAAAGATTTTTGAAAATTTCCTAAATTTCTACTACATACCAGGCACCAAAAATGGCGAAATAAAAGCATAAATGTCAACGGTCTAGCTGCCACATTTTTTTTGAAACTGTGCATATAACGATCAATTGACCAATGATTCATCGAGTTCATCAACCAGCAAAATTAGCCGTTGAGGGTGGGGGTTAAACTAAAGCGAAAATTTAAAATTTCCCTTAGTGGTAGCAATTTTTGTTTTTTCTCAAAGAAACTCTGTTTATGCCATTGAAATAAAACGGAAATGGTTTCTAAAAGTCAGCGAAATTAGACTTTTTTTTTTCAACGAACCTCGGTATATATCATTTAAATAAAATAAGAAAAAGTATATTAAAGCCATAAAAATAGGACAATTAGTATGGGGTATACCTGAAAACCGAAATTTTGTATCGGACTTACGCTTGAGACAGCGGCCGTCCTGCTGCTTCATTACCGAACGGCAGCGGAAAAAGCAGAGTTCCAGGAAATACTGGAGCGGTACATAGTGACGAACAAACAAATCTTTGAGTCGTTAAGCTAACAATATAACACGTAAATAAAATAATGAGTGATATCGGAAAAGAAAATACATTTAAGCCTGAAATTTACTAATATATATATATATATATATATATATATATATATATATATATATAATAAATTAGCGTTACTTAAGTTTTATCATTCTCTGCTCTATCGCTCTGTAATAACCTTCATAAATTCAACTTGCTGAGGAATTCGTTTTGTTCACGCAGCTCGTGCGTGATGAATGTTTTAACTTTGCTGTGACTACATTTTATGGTACTGGATGTTTATTTTCAACATATAAGCCTGTATTAACTGAAGAAAGATACTACATGTGTTGCATTATTAATTATATTATCTTATAATTATTGTCTTGCTTATATGAACTTAGAGAGTACAGCTAGAAGCTATTTCTGAGTGCACTGAAGCGTCTTATAGTGTCTTGTTTTGACTTAGTGCATATTTACATATACACTTCTAAGTTTTAGTGCATCTTTTGGCAATTACACATAAGTCATGGGTGTATCTATCACTCACTCTATTTAATTTTGCATAATTTATTCATATCCAGATATGAAAGCAAGCTTTTTTGCACAATATGCTAACTTTAAAGTAATTTTGCAATAGAAAAAATATATTATTTAATGTGCGTAACTTAGCAATGCAAAATTGTTTAAAAAGGCTTGTGGAACGGTTAAGGACTGGAAAATAAAACGTAACCATATCAAATTCTCAGTAGTAATATTTAGCAACAGGAACTCTTAAAATTAAAACGGTTCAGTGCTTAATGCACAAATCACCAGATCAGAAACTACCTACTTATTTGAGTGTTATTTTTATCACATTCGTCTTTTAAATGGTATAGAAATAAACACTGCAAAGCATCTCCAGGTTAGGTTTAGAACAGTACTCCCTAGGTAGTCAGTCATTCGAATAGCACGCTGAGGAAACTAGGAATGGTTTGGACATGACCTTCCCTGTCGAATCGAATACGGACCTACGGATCTTTAACTCTTGAGCTACCTAATTTCTGCTTTAAATTTTCGAAAGAAATGTTCCTTCACAGCATCAATCAAGAGTCGCTCAAATGTATTACTTTATAAATTCTTATCTTTAAGTCCTATAAAAATCAACAGCAACTGTAATATACTTACCTTATTTTCTGGTAGGTGTCAGCTGTATAACCACCTGCTTGCATTATCTACCTCGATTTTGTTTGCTTTCTCCCTGTAAATTGGATGTTTGGAAAAAAACGTACCCTTTGCGATTAAAAAAAAAAAAAAAAGTATATTTGGTTAGTGGGCACGTGAATCGAACTCGAGACTTCCAAATATGAGTTTCAGGCTTATTCCTTGTCGGTTCTCTCGATAAGTTAATCTTACTATTATGAATAATATAACGCTGCATAACTGCTCGATTATAAAAAGAGACTGTGCATCTGGCTTTTAAATACGTCACACGAACGTTCCCCTGAAGATGAAGTGACTCATCACTTTGGAAGCAGAAGGGGATAAAGCAAATTACTTCGGATTTTCCAGTCATGTTCTTAGTCAGCGTTACGCATGAGATGTTAGTGTTTAACGCCCGTTTTAACTACTGAGACACCATAGGCGGAGATGAGATGTTGCGTCATAAAATAAACATTCATTAAAATCACACCTGAAAAGTATTCAATGGGTATATAATTTAAAATATCTTAATATTAGCTGAATATATTTAGGCAGGATAAACTGAATTTACTTTATCACGTAGAATGAAATTTGGTACAATAAAAGTTAAATTTCGGTTAATTAGTTACCTCCAAATTATCCATTTGCGAATTTTACGTAATAACGGCCCGACCACTAACGAAGTTAGACGCTAAGATCTTTTTGGCAAGGAAAGGAAAAGGGACCATCTTAACATTCATATTTCATTCAAAATAAACACGTTAATTTGTTACTACAGCTGAACTACGGACACAATGCAATTATTTTGTCGCTTTATTTTCTATCTATTTGCCGTTACGGCGGAATAAACATACAGTTTGTTAACTTCCAGGTGGCTCTACTGCTGTGAGCACGATATATGTGTTATGTATGTTATCTTTTAACATTTTAATCGATATAGATAAGATATAAACTTTTACAACATTCATAAAAATATCCTAATGGCATATTTAACGGCATCGTAAAGTAAACAACGCATCGAAACACTGAAAAGGAATTTATTTATTGTGCACATTGATAACACTGCTTTCACAATTTATGAAAGTGGCCGTTATTGTAGATGTTGAATCTAAATATTTTATGTTCATCTTAACATTTGAAATTATTTTTATTTTCCCCATAATTTTCGTTTTTTTTTAAGCAGTGTTTAACACCCGTTTTTACTACTGAGGCACCACAGGCGGTGGACACTAAAAGCTTGGAAAACACCCCAGTCAGGAAGCCAGTCCTGGTGGGATTCGACCCCAGACCTCCCGCTCACGAGTCCGCGCCTTAACGACCTCGGCCACCCGTGGCGGTCATAGTTATGAAATTTTTCTTTATAATCGCATTATAAACAAATCTGTGTTAAGATAATTTTTGTGAGGAGAATTATCTACTTTCAGGTATAAATACATTTCAGTAACTTTAACCATTCCGCTAAGTTTGAAGATCCAGCAAGAGATTAAAGTTGACATTAACAATTAAATTATAATAGTTGGAATTAAGTCACAATTATATATTAATTCCTGCACAAAAACTGCCATGTATACATAATAAAGCCTTTTTAAAGATTAATTTACAACAATTAACACATTAACACATTTTTTTTTTAAATGTCATTAGAAATGTGCCTGTTTTAGTCAATTTTAATATCCTGAATTCAAATCTGCGATCATATTTTATTTGTCAGATCAAGGCGTTTTATCTTTTTGTAAAGAAAATTAGGGAAAATATGTGAAAATTTTGCTAAACTAACATAATAACACATGTTAACAAAATTCTAAAGTGAAAGGCATTTTATATATGAAAGTAAATACCTATATTTGATTCTTATATCCATGGTTTTAATACCTTATTGTCTTTCTGCCTGATCGTTCCACATGGCACCAAGATTTTCAATAAGGATGTGCAGAATGACAAGTTTGTATCACTTTACTTTATATTTTCACTTTAGATATCGAAGGATATTGCTTTCAGCGCTTATGACATTACTGTTCTTTAAAATACATAGTGTTAACATCCGTTTTTACTGCCGAGGCATCACAGGCAAAGCACACTTATGGGATGGAAACGTTCCAGGCTTATATTTAGGACACTTCATCGGAATTTGCCATTTATGAGCACTGAGGAAAAGAAAGAAACCTTAGCCAGGGAGGACGGTCCTGTTGGGAGTCGAACCCCAGGCTTCCCGCTCACAAGTCTGTTTCTTAATGACCTCGGTCACCAGTGGCGATATGACTTGTTTCTTAGCCTCAAGGTAATAGTGAAATTTTCTGAGAAAAAATTGACAAAACATTTTTCCTCCAAGGTGCAAGAATTGACCTTTGAGGATTTATTTTCCTGTTCTGGGATCGTGTTCTTGCTTTTTCATTTGCAAAGAAAAGGGAAAGTAATACAACCAGATTAACTAATGGAGGGACGTGAAACCGCGGCCCTTTATGTATGTTCTTTTGTTTGGTATGTGCAGTCTCCATGAAAATAGTATTTTGATTTTGATTTTACTACGTAAACAGCAGCCTATCATAGCCGATGTTCAATTTGCATTACTTAACTGAAGACATTCTCACTACTGAAGGCACTCTACCACATCTAATTAACACACATATGGGCTATAGCATCTTCCAATGCTTTACTTGAGTCATCGCTACCCTTATGCAGCAGCTGTTTATTTCTGCTGGTTGATTACACAACAACTTGTGTCAATGATAAATAATTTTAGACTTGTGGCCAAGCATTATTGTAATTCTGGTGTTATGTCACTTCCAAGCCACACAGAAAAGGAAAATTCTGTGACGGAGGGATAAAATTCTAAGAAAAAATGAGAGCCCAGTTACACGGATGTTAAATAAAGAATGACCATACATTTTTTTTACACCATACTTTTACTGATTCTCTCAATTTTGACGACATTTCTCAAAGTAGTGCTCATTGGATGCAATGCACCAGGTCCAGCGTTTCTAAGACACACTAGAAACCATTTTTGATTGGTCCTTCAGAATCGCCTCTACAGCCTTCACTACTTCGAAAATACCTCCTACGAAAAAGTCACGCGGGACCAAATCTGGACTATAGGGAGGATGAATAATACATTTTGCATTGATTTTTGTGAGATATTCAGCGAAGTGCGGCTGTACATCATCACGGTGCACCTCCAGCTTGTATGGAAATGTGGCCGCTTGCTTGTGGTGTTGCCTTTTTTTTTTAAATTAGTTTTAACGCCCCTTTTTACTATTGAGGCACCACAGGCGATAGACACTGATGATCATGAAATGAAATGTAATTTGGGTAAGGGATTTTTCCCCCTGTGCTGATTATTGAGATTTCCATAAAACTTAGCTGTTTGTTCTCAAGATGGAAATGATACGACTAAGTTTTGTCTGCAGTAATTAGTTGATTACCTTTGTATCTTCGCATTTTCCTACAACATTGTCTTCAACTGCAAGGAACGTACTTTAGTTTGGCAAATAGCAGTCTTGGAACCCACCGTGCACGAATATTTTCATGTGCAACTTTTCAGTTACCAACATTACCAAGTGTTCTTTGTTATGCGACGACCCTCTGCCACAATGAAAGCAGCGGTGTTCATACTTTCTTACGTTAGAACGTAAACTAGAGCACTAGATCCGCCTTCCTTTGAAATTGGTTGCCTCCCTCTTTAAATATTTTAAACCGTCTTAGAGCTGTGCTATAGCAAAGCACAAACTAAGCATGGATTGCACAGGCCTCAGCTGAGGATTTGTTGATACTAAAGCAGACTTTCAGAGCAGCTTGTCTGAACTTGCACCTCTCTCACAGAGGTGACAACAGTGAAACTAGTACCACAGTATCACTTAAGCTAACAAAATACTGTAAAGTTAAATTCAAGTGCACGTAAAAAAGTATATTCATTCTTTACTAAATAGCCCTCGACATTTACGGAAATAGTTTTACCTCTAATACTACTGTATTTCCGGAAAATATTATTTCAATTTATAGTCTTTTCTCACTTCGGTTTCTATAATGCCGGAAATCTCAAGTTATCGACAATTTGTATAAATTCTTTAAAATTATATATAATATATATATTATATATATTTATATATATAAAAACAAATGCGATGCCATAGGAATGAATACTGTGCATCAATTTTAAACCAAATTGCTTAATAGTTAAAGAAAATGTAAAGTTCTTTCCCAATGCCTTTATGGTAATAAACAATAAAAATATTTAACATTAATATTTTCGGTCAATCTGCATTGTTGTAAAGTGAGCATGGGAGAAACTTTGAAAATGACATGCGATAAAAGCAAATGTCTCTTTGCAGTTCAGAAGGACAGAGTGTTTTAAAAGTTTTACTTATTTGAAAAAGTCCAATGGGCTGGACCGAGCTCTTGGCCTTGGACCAAGGGGCAAGTACAAGACGATCGGCGCCAGTGAGTCGCAGAAATTTTAGCTGCCCCGTTTGACTGCAGAGATTCAAACCGAGATCTAACGATCGTAGTGATTTGATTTAGTATTACATGTTACGGGTAAAATATTTTGAGTAAAAATGAATCTAAGAATAGAATCATTACAAAGCAGTGTTTCTTAGATTTTTAGGAGGATGAAACCGCCACGGATATCCGAGATCGTTAAAGCGCGGATTCGTGAACGAAAGGTCTGGGATTCGAATCCCGCCAGTACTGTCCTCCCTGACTAAGGTTTTTCCAAGTTTTCCTCAGTCATAAGTGGCAAATGCCTGGGAGGTACTCTAAACTTAGGCCTGGAACGTTTCCTTCCTTAAAAATCTGTGCCTCAGTAGTAAAATCGGGTGTTAAACACTATTAAATAAATAAAAAAGAAAAATGAGGATGAATATAGCCTCGAATGTTACACGATTGATTGATTGTTTCCTTTTATTTAAGGACGCTCTTTAACACCTCAGGTCATCAGCGTCCCATTCAATTCCGGGCGTGAGACGGCCGACAAATTTTGCTCACAGACCTCTTCTTTCAGGCTTGAGGTTCGTGCCGCACGGGACCCACGGCTTTACTTCCCTTCCGAAGGAAGCCATACTTAGGATTTTTACACCCGAAAAAATTCATCTATCCTGTTCGGGTTTGAACCCGCGGCCTTGGGTTTAGAAGGCAAGTATGGTTGGTTACCACTACACCACCAGGACCGACGAATGTTACACGAAGCTCATAAAATTGTTGCAGACTTACTTTTACAAACTTGAGTGAAATTGTTTCAAAATATCTGACGGTGTACAATTGTCACACTTTATGAGTCGACCTACATTAGTTGGCGAGATTAGCTTTTATCATTTCATACACCTTTTCGGTTTAGTTTTACTTTTGACAGTCTGTAAATTTCTCTTATTTGCTATGATATTTTCACAGTGGTTTCAAACTATTTAATTCCAAAAATTCGATTTAAATTTTGAATGAAAAATCATATTAAATAGTGAATACAAGATACACACGTGTTACTGCATATAAATTTCCTTTACAATTGTTATTATATTGTAAATATTGATGGTTATAAATTATAATAAATATCGGCAGTCTTTAAGCAATTCTTTGTGATGAAAGTTCTAGTTATATGAATTGTCGTTT
The DNA here is from genome assembly GCA_030762175.1 of Metallyticus violacea. Lineage (NCBI taxonomy): Eukaryota > Metazoa > Arthropoda > Insecta > Mantodea > Metallyticidae > Metallyticus > Metallyticus violacea. The sequence goes on along the minus strand of CM060830.1, from coordinate 61,530,836 downwards.
TCTTGATAATTTTTTCGTAACTTTTCATTATTAACGTTTTAGATTAATCTGGTACTTTTCTGTAAACGTGCGGAACCGAAAATGCACTTTTTTTTTATTTTCTTCCGTCGGTCCTGGTGGTCTAGTACTGCCATATAGCTGAAATAACTAGCGACGCATGCGTGAAGAGGACTTTTTTTCCGCCAGGTAAAATATTTCGCAGTGCATGTGTATTATCTATTCAAATACTTAAGATTCGGTTCATTCTCATTGCGTTAACGAAAGAAGCATATTAGTATTTGCGTAGTCAGCAAATTCCTCCGACTAGCCATCTCTATAACTCCCAGCAGTATTTGTCTTATAGGCCCAAGGTAACAGGTTCAAACCCGGCTAGGGCGGAGGGTTTTTAGGGAGTAGATAAAGTAAAAATGCTAAGTATGGGCTCCTTCGGAAGGAAGTAAAGCCGTTGGTCCCGTGTTGTAGATTTGCGGCACTTAAAAGAACCTCAAGCCTGAAAGAAGAGGAGATTTTTCAAGCCCTGAATTGAATGGGGGGCTACTGACCAAAGATATAGAGCGTCCTTAAATAAAATAAACCTAAACAGCTTTAAATATTTTCTGTTTAAGGAAAAACGAAGTTACATTGTTGGTAATTACTTTGACGTATATATCGGACAATTGTGTGATTTTATAGCGCTTTATGTGCAAAAGACTTATAAGTAAAAGGAAGTGTACCTGCGCAGATGTAAATTAGCACGCCTCAGTCTATGGAAGTCAAATTACCAGTATTAATTCAGTTGGCTCTCAAGTATGTTTTCATTTTGGGGTTTACAAAGAAGTGGTTAATTAGCTTTATGGGGCAAAAGAGTATTAACTTTAGTTCTAACTATAAGTGGTAAACGTGTAAATTGGGACCACATTACCTTGATTATCGTATTTTAACGCCCGTTTTAACTACTGAGGCATCATAGGCGTTGGAAACTGATACATTAGATGAAATGCTATATTAGGAAAGAATTTTAAGGAAGGAAACGTTCCAGGCCTAAGTTTAGGGTATCTCCCCGGCATTTGTCATTTATGAGGACTGAGGAAAACCTGGAAAAAACGTCAGTCAGGGAGGACGGTTCTGGCGGGATTCGAACCCCAGACCTTCCGCTCACGATTCCGCGCCTTAACGATTTCGGCCACCTACCCATAGCGCTGTGATGCATGAAATGAAATTATAAACTGGGAAAGTTTTTACCTTCCCGGCATTTAATCGGTCCTAGTGGTGTAGTGGTAACCACACTTGCCTCTTAAACCCAAGATCGCGGGTTCAATTCCGGTCAGGATTGATTGGATTTTTTGGGCATAAAAATCCTAAGTATGACTTCCTTCGGAAGGGAAGTAAAGTCGTGGGTCCCGTGTTGTAGATTTACGGCACGTAAAAGAGCCTCAAGCCTGAAAGAAGAGGCCTCTGAGGAAAATTCGTGGGCCATTACACACCCTGAATTGAATGGGACGCTGATGATCTGAGATGTTAAAGAGCGTTCGTAAATACACCATATCAACAAATTTCTCGGCATATGCCATTAATGAGATTGAGGAAAACCTACATAAACCCTTAAGTCACGGAGAATAATGCTAGCGGGAATCGTACCCCAGACTTCCCGCTTACGAGTCCGCGCGTTAACGACAGCGGCCATCTGTGGCAGTTGACTTTTTTTGTGTAGTGCTAGTGACGAGATAGGTGCGACCGTTATCAGTTACGTAACGCTGTACTTCCAAGGCTCTGGCTGTCCTCTTGCATAATTCCTTATACAAGTTGAACTTTTGAAAGAGTATGGCGTTTGTCTTCTGATAATAATTGTTATATAGGACATAGTATGGTACTCCATTTCAGCTGTTGAACGTCTATGGGTGTTGCAAGATAAATAGACTTTGCAAAGGAAATTGGTTTGTTTTGTTAAACGTATTAGATGTCCGGTAGTGATAACAGGAAGCCTTGAAATTATGAATTGCTTTGCTGTGACGAATAAGCCAGGTTAGATAAGGTAGCGAGTGTTATACGAACGTTTATATTTTTAACAATTTTGTCTTATTAGAAATTTCAGTGCCTCATGCAAGAGTTCCCTATAATAGTAACGATTTCAGGAGCAGTGGCAGCTATTGCAAATGTAAAGGGGCATTAATACGCGACACTGCTTAAAACGTCCTTCATATGTCCCATTTTAGACCTACATACATAAAAATAATAGATACAAATGCTCTCTATAGTAAATTTTACCATATTAAATGCAAATTTTCTCAAAAACTATAGAGGACAGTGAACAATATTGTTGGCTATTTTTAGGTGGAAAGATTGTTAATATAGTGAATGAATTGAATAAAAATAAAATAAATAAAAATAGCATTACTTATGGAAAATGTTTAATATTATTTTCTTTTTGAAAATTGCTCAATATTGCATTTCTAAATTAGATTTAGATTGTTTTATTGTACGTTAAAAAGAAGCACAAAATATTTCATATTAAGTAGAATAGTTTCTGAGAAACGATGTAAAGTTTGCTGTAGAAAAGTCACAAAACAAAAAATGCTATCTTTGGTAATATAATTTACATTTCTAACATGGTTTGTGATACTATTAGTGGTCTCCTATGTATTTGTTTATCCTGTTTGCTCCTAGCTGCCCCTTCTGCCCCTTCTCTCTTGCTGGACAGTTTTTATTATTCTAAAATCTGCCTGTAAAAGCCTTCTTCATTATATTTTTGTAATACTTTTACCACCAGTTCCCCATTTTCCTTAGAACTTTACCCCTGGTTATATTCCCATAATTTAACAAGCTCCTTCTCCATTAACAGCCATTTATAACTTTCTACTATCGGCTAAAAAGAACAATAATAATAATACAGCAAACACTAACAATGACAATTTATACACATAACATATTTACATCATGAAAGTGGAAATAAATATACAAACAAAATTAAAATGATCTAATATTATTTATAATAAAACATGGTGTAGTGAATTGTGGCACATTCTGTAAATTGTTAATATTTGTAAGCTAATAAACGTACATCAGATTCAGGTAATACACACGCTCGTTAGAGGTAAATAAATAATTACTACATAGAGTTTAAATTGTAAATAGCAAAACAGGTTAAGTAAACCATGCCCATATTATGAAACAATTTAAAATAAAACAATATAGTGATAAACTTGTTGAAAGACACCAAAAATAAGTTATATTTCAGGTTAATTCTAGTACGATATAAAAGCGAATTATTCATGTAACAAAAATTGTATATAAATCATGTAATATTGTATAGTGCAATGAGGTACTGTGTTAATGCAAATATAAGAGAGGAAAAAATAACCTCTTTCTTTATTCCCTTTTCCCTCCCATTAAAAATACCCTCTTTAAACTTTGGTTTCATGTTATACCCGTTTTGTTCTATTTTTTTGTTTTATCGTTAGAACTGTGCTCTTTAAGTGCGTCACTTTTTTTTTTTTTTTTGATTGCTAAATAATTATTAGCTGACTTAACGTTAAAATATGAGAAGTTTTCAAACTCAGCTAAATTAGAACGCACTTTGGGCACTAATGACCCTTGCAGTTTTGCGCCCTTTAAACAATAATCATAGAACTCACTTAAATGACACACTTAGATCACGTGATGAATGTGCATCACGATATAAGGTGGGTAGTGCAAGTGTTTTCGGACTTTGTGCTGATCTTCCCTCCAAAGTTCAAATTGAAGAGTCATCTGGCGGAGAAGTACGGAACCAGCGTCCCTCTCCACCTCACCCCAAATAAATATTGACCCACCGGGTGAGCAGAGCCATTTCCTACCTTGCAGTTCGCAGTGACGGTCATTTCTCCTGTACCCAGCGAACATGAGTCTGCCTTTCGCAAAGAAGTACAAGCTTTCCTCCAGCGATAAGTTTGATGAGTACATGAAGGCCTTGGGTAAGTTGGGTTTTTTTTTTTTTTTTTAAGAACAGTAGGAAAAATCATACCTTACTCATGCTTCTATATTTAAGTTTTCGCATTTACGAAGACAATTGTGTGAATATTTTTGTAACTTTCTATCAAGTATTTTTCGTGTGATTATCTACGGCATTATAGAACCAACGAACGGGCTTATATAAGAGGTTTATGTTGTAAATTTGTCTTAAAATGTCTTTAAATAATTTTAAGCCTTTTTATACATTTCTGCTCTTAATTCTTTCAAACACTTTGTGCATTCTGTTTTCAGTTAGATTTGATTTTTTTTTTTTTTTTTTCAATGTGTGCTCTCGACTGAATTAAGTCAAAAAATAAAACTTAATCAAATTGTTTTACATAATGTACCTATAATGCATTGAGACACTTGTATGTAGTTTCAATTTCGTATCTATAATTTATATATCAAATTGGAGCAAATTTCTTGGATGAAAGTTTTTGGGTTTAATTACGAAAGTATGCGAAAAATATGGAAAACCTGAATTTCAAGTGGAAATCTGTAAAACTGGATTTTGTTAACTTTAAGAAGTTAAATTATAGTGTGCAGAATATTAGTTTTTGGGGACTATAATTTTTATTTAGCGTAATTCACACGTTTAACAATGTGCATTTAAACACTAAAAACAACTATTGCAAAAAGTGTACATTCTTGTCAAAGATACAAAAAGATAACGTAATCAAATGTTAACAGCCAGTTTTTAAGCATATTAATGTAGCGAGTCTAATGCAGTTCAAAGAATACCATGGCGTGACCTCTGCACGAGAGTTATGGGCGGGGAAGAGGCGTGTCGAAAGGCTGTTCTCAAAGCTATATTCACTCAACTTATAAATGCTTTTAACAAATTTAATACTATTCGTACTGTAACAAAGGTTAAGGAACTCAATGCACGTTGATTGCAATTAGTGGCATTAGTGCTTATTTGTATAAGAGAGTGAAGTGGCTATGTATAAATAAGCTAAATACGTCTGGAATAGAAAATTAACAAGTAGAAATACAAGCTGTAAACTTTTAAAACCCGTAATATGCGGCGAAAATCTTATAAGAAATCCTCTCAATTTCAGGAAGTTAGCAAATTACTAAATATTTCTTTTAAGAAAAGTTGAGTTCTGCAAGAACGTTAATAGCTATCATTACGTAAAGGCATTTTACGAATTCTTATGTCATTTCGTTACCTCCTTAACGCAAGACTTGCTCTTTAGCAAAATATTTTGTGGAAGTATTCGGTATTGATCCTATTTACATTTCGCAAATTGTTTCAGTACACTTAAATATAATTCCAACTTTTCTTTAGAAAGTAGGTAAAGTAAAATGGCTTGTTTCAGCTATTTCCATCCATGCAGGAATAAAGCTGTTTCTTAAAAGCAGGTAGTAATTTCAAGCAGATGATGCTAACAAAATCTAGTTCGTCTTTTGTGTGTATTGGCTGATAAATCTCACTTGAAAACTGGAGGAGATAAGGCGAGCTGAAGTAAATAGTGTGTCTAAATGCGTTCTGAAGATAATCCTTGTATTAGAAATCTAAAATTAAATTGGTTATCTAAGAATGTACTTAGTCTCGAACAAGAAAGAGTACCTGCCAACTATTCCAGGAGCACGATTGTATGGAAGGTCTTATTTTTTTTCCCAGAAATAATTGAGCAAGTATGTCCTGTGTCAGATTGGATAGTTAACCCAATAGAGAGGCAATTAACACAGGTCACAAAAGTTCATGCTTGTTAAACACAATCAGAGCAAAGAATTAAGTTTCCTCATTAACTATTGTAGTTCAAGAATAAGCTAATTCTACTATGATGAAGTGAATTTTGCTGTAAATTTGCTCAGGCATTTTATTGGGACGAACAGTAAAATGGGAACGCCCGGAAGAATACCACCACCAATAAAATACTTGTAGTGAATGATTTCACGTCTTAATTTCATAAATGTAGCTGTTAAATGTGTAAATGTTTCAGATATTTAAAACATTTTTACTTGTGAAATATGAAAACAAAATATCGAAAAAATTTATGGCAGATCTCTAGTTTGTTTACATAAATAGAACCCCATGCATTTTTTGCAACTATATAGGCAAACTTTTGGAGCAAACGAGAGAAATTGGGAGATGGAAAGAAATGTCAGAGAAAATGGAAATGTGTAGATTGCTTTTGGAGCAAACGAGAGAAATTGGGAGAGGGAAAGAAAATTGGAAATGTGTAGATTGCATTATTTCTAAACATTTTTATATTTTGCAATACGCTACGTAAATTATATATAAATTTTAATAAAAATTGAAAAGATTGTAGGTTGCGTTATTTCTTAAAAGATTTTATATTAAGCTTTTTTTTCCCCTTTGCAATTTAGAGGGTAACGTGCTTTAAAATTAGATTGGAAAGAGATGGAATATTTTAAATTTATCCCCACAGAAAAAATGGCTATTTAGAGATTCATTAAACCACTCGGTTAGGTTTGTAATGACAAGTTTAAATAGGCGGGAAGCGAATGAAATATACTCTTGTTTTGAAGCGTTTACAAGCATTGTGCTCTCTATGCCACTTGGTTGAAATAGAACTAAGGCATAGTTTAAAAACACTTCACGAATATGTAAATTATTTTAAAGTTTGTAGGACTTAATTTTTGTTGGAATTAATTTATTTTATAGATTTTTAAAAATATATTGAACCATGTTAAATTTATTGAAATTTAGCAAGCAACGCATCTGGAATGATTAGTTAACCAAAGTAAACAACTATATTAGTCATCTTAAATGGTAGTTGTCTATAACTTCGTGGGGCTTAGGTGAAAAAGTTCTTGAGCATTTGAATGGCGTAACAGAATGAGTAACGCAGTTCGAAAGGCGACGTAGAATATGTTAGACTAGTATTCAATGTAATGTGATAGTGTTTGTGTTTCCGTTGGCAGCGAAGGGGAGGCTGGTGTCTGGTTTCAGACATGAATGATCTGCCTGTCGCATAGTCGGAGCACACGGCGGCGCCTGTGGTCTCAATGGCGCATACTAGGGTCTCAGGTGGGCGTAAAATGGGGCATCAGGCGTGGGAGTGCAGTAGTTCCAAACCAGCGTTACCAAGCGTCTAGGGAAATATCTGACATTAATTGGAAACGGCCATTTATAATATAGAAATCTTTTACTTTCAGTGGAGGAACAGATTAGCATAATCCCAAATTTTCTATTAAACAGTAATTTTTTTCCTTTAGGTAATGAGTATATTATAGTAGTTAGAACTGAGCTTCTAACAAAATTAGTTATAATTATTGAATTAAATCGCAACTGGTTTATTGCTCAGAAATGTTTAAACCAATCGTTAATGAGGATAAAGAAAAATTGGAACTGTTTTCCGGGTATAAGAGTATTAATGAACAAGAAGAAAGCTGGATTGGATGGGTTTTGAAATGTAGAGCTTTTTATGCGGTAGATGGCACTATTGCTCACGTTATTAAAATGGCTGATTTAAGGCGGAGGAGGGGAAATAGAGCAGCTTCCCTCGCCTATAAAATCTCACTTCTTTCGAAGCTCAAACTTGTCATAAGATTTATTTAAAAGTTCCAACTGTTAATTATATTGAATACTAACCATTACTAATTTTGAATATTAAATCGGACTAAATGACTCCGAACATGTAACCGTGGAAGTGTATTTATTTCCAATCACTACTCAGAAAAATCTCGTTGAATATAATTTGTCTTCCTATTCTCGTTAAAATAATTAATGAAGCACAACCTTTTAACATAGTATAAAGCTAATAAGACATTTTAGCCATTGCAAATTCAAGGAAGGTTTTTTAGCAGTTCCAAAACCAATTTCACAGAAACTTTGTTTCCCCAATTTTTCTTGGCTATGTATCTGCGTGTACCAGTAGGATTGTAATTTGTTTGCCCCGGCAGTCGAACAGGCGACATGATTTTCCCAAACATATTTTAATACTTCATAACTTAATTGTAGTTTTGTTATGGATCGTGTTTAATTATGCACCTATGAAATACTTTCCAAAGTTCAAAATGTTTGCTTGTTCTATTAATATACCATGATAACTATTTCTCTTCTATTACACTTCTATTGCTATTACTTTTGTTTTATTAGTAAAAACTTTCCATTTAATAAGACCATAGAAGCTTATTTAGTGTTTTCATACTTTCTTGTAGAGAAAGTTTTATATATATAGCAAGAAGTTCCTTATCTGGGTCCTTTTGCACACCCATTAGTGTAAGTCCTTGTACAGAATGCAGCTATAACCTTGATGTACTAAATGTAAAACGGTGGGCAGTATTAGTAAAATTGCCAGTTGACGCCATAAGAGCATGGTTGACGAGCTGTTTTGCATTAGATATAAAATCACTAAATGAAAAAATTGTTTTAGTATGTATTACATGGCGAAAATCCTATGCATTATGACGTTTATTTGCTAAAGACTTGACAATTAACAAAATGTATACATAACTCCCCGCACTCTGAACACGGAATAAGTATTATTGGTCGCTGTTCGAAATGATAAGTTTGAAATCCCTGAAACTAGCTAGCTTTTAATATGCCAGAATAAATAAGCATTAAGATGCAGGTAGCTTATTGAATGCATCTCAAGTGTTTAATCTTTTGTCTGATCAATTCTGAAATCTATCATAGTAAAGTCCACGCACTTGAGATATGGAAATATCACTCAAGTCGAGACTTTGATAGATTATAGCCAACAGCAAACACACAAAGCGCTGGCAGTCGAAAGTTCAACACTAAGCGATAAAAAGCTCAAGGTACAGAAGTAGGTGGTTTGCTTTCAAATGAACTTGATAAACTTTTAATTGTAGTATATTGTACATTTGCACTAATTAGCCTCCTAAGAAATTGTAGTTTTCCAGATATATCAACATACAAAATATTTTCGAATATCTAGCTAAATATTTTCGTGCTGAAAGCGTGTGTGCATATTAATGTCTTGTATGTAATTTCTACATGTGTATCCTTTTTTGTGTGCAATTTTTAGTACTTCCCTACTCAGCCACGCAGTTGCTAGACTGTTAACATCAATATTTTAGGAACATTTAAAATTTCCCATGAAAGTTATTAACGGTACTTGCTGCAGTGGGGGAACTACGTCCTTCCATTATGGTGCCCGATGCGCATGCGTTTCTGCTTGTAACAAAAGACTAACAGGATGTCTGCAATTTTCCGTTGCCTTAATTTTATGTACGCGTATTTTAAGGAAAACATATTTTAGCGACTAGAAGTTTGCACAGTTTTGCCATTAAATATATATATATATATATATATATATATATATATATGAAACTAGAAAATGAAATTTTAAGCGCTATTAATCAGTTAAATTAAAAGTGTAAAGTTACCATTTTAACCTTTAAAAAATACTCTTGAAAGAATCCTTATTCTCACAGCAAAGAAATATGTCTGAAATACAAACTTTGATTCATTTTTCTGCTCTCCCAATTTTCTGCAGTCCTCTTGGAATTGAAAATGTCTTCAGCTTAACATATTGGGATATAAAAGTCCGTGTCCAGTAAAGACTGACCAACTTTTCTTCAGCAGACCTAAGTTCATTAAAAATTGATTTATATTCTTTATTTAGGTATCCTAGTATGCATTAGTTCTAAATGAACCAACTATTCACTTTTTTGTTTCATTTTTATATAATTTCTTCATGTTTTTGTTTAGTTCTTCGTATTCCTTTTACATTTCTCAAATGTAATTTCTATTTGGAATCGTTTATCTTGTACTTAATTCCAAATCTCATTTCCATTTAAACAAAGTAGGAAGTTCATAATTTTTAATTTTGTAATTTTTATTTTTGTATATTGTTAATACTACCGTTATTTTATAAATATTTCTGGGTATCTTTGCATTATATTCACAACCAAGAAATTTTGTAATTCAAATTTTTTTATATAATTACCCCAAAGGGCCATAACTTCTCTTTTGAGCGTGTAAGATTTTGTTCCCCATGTACATGAAGCTCTTTGTTATGATATGTATTAATTTTAAACACTTATAACCTGATAACCCGGAAATACTAATTTAATTTAAATCAATATTCAGTAAAACTGTAAACTTTTATTCTTTTAGAATTTCGTCAATGTAAAAATTAAAAAGCATAGACTACATTCTAGTCTTATTCCCTTATTGCTGTTATGAATTTTGCATTTATTTTAACCTACTAGTTTTATTTTGATCTGTTTCTTTATAAGACTTTGTCACGTGAATTAAATGTAATGGTTAATGTTACTCCGCCGCTAATGCTTGTTTTGGTCTAATTTTGTGATTATTTCGTGGTGTTTTCTTCCAATACACGTTACAAATTTTCGTTAGAAGTAATATCCGGCGAAAATGGCAGAGTTTGCTTCCATTTTGATGAAAAACTTCAATCTAGGGCTATCAGCTTTGGGTAAATATAATAGTCATTAGATATTCGTGTCTTCTGCGTTTTATTAAGATGGGGCTTTAATATTAGATATAAATCTTGTCCATTGCGCCCTCTTATCAATTACATCACCAACTTCATTGCAATCGTGCACCCCCAAATCACCTTCATACTCTGTTCTAATCATACCATTGTCCTCAATCTGACTTAAAAAGGTTAAAATTATTCTTCTATGAATATTGTATCTTTCTTTTAATGGTAATTGTTATATTTTGTATTAACTTTGGGAAAGAGTGTATAAATGCTACTTCCTTTTTACATGTGGTTTTTCTAAACGTCAGCCAATAACAGCTTGATGTAGTCTTGCGTGGAAAAAAAAAATTATCTTTAAAATACTCTAGGGGTATTTAATTCTGGCTTTCTGAACCTTTCTTACTATTGAACTCTTGGTTCGTGCATTTTTGCATGCTTTTGAGTTCTTAAAATTATATCCCTTAATGAGTGATGTGTAGTGTTTTTTCCCCAAGGTTTCCTTTGATTGTTGTCCCTTTTCGCTTTTGCGTCTATACGCTCTTTTGCAAATCGGAATGTTGGTCGGGCAACTCCATCAGACTAATACTCTAGTGTTAAGTTACGACATTTAAAGTTCGATCTAAATAAAGAAAACTTATTTTCTTTACTTTTATATAAGAAGTTATGCACATTAACTGCTTAATATACTGAAACCTTATCTTTTTATTTCTATAACGGTTGTACAGTGATGCACATTTAAATCCTTCTCGTCATTATCACGCTGACAGATGACGGGAGTGACGCCGTTAAGCGTTCTACTTCAGAATTTTATGTACTACAAAAACTACTGAGCATTTAATTAAATAATTGTTTTGGTAATTGATGGTTTCAAAATAGTGTATACCCCAAACGAAAGAATGGAATGTTAGAGTATTAGTAGACATTTTTTATTCTTTCCAAATTCAAACATTTTTTATTCTTTCCAAATTCAAACAATCTCAAGTTACCAAGGATAGAAAACATGTGATATCAATTAAACCCTCTAAAATCTAAGTTTCATAAGGCAAGGATGCGAATTGAAATTTCAAAGTGGAATGGCTGGGGGTGAAACCTAAAATTTGAGTAATATTGGCTTTAAACTTTGGGCCGTTATTTGATTGTAGTTAGACAGAATAAAAACAGGCATTTGTAGGATGAAAATATTTTACGCAAAAATACAATTAACATTCAATCATTCAATAATACGCCTATTACGGAACTCTGACTAAAACCCCTCGCATAGCTTACTTTATACTGTATACGCAATTTTGAAACTTAAAAACCAAAACTATTACATTAAATGCTAGGTAGTGTTTATATTCTGTCTAAATTAAAAAGGCAATAGTACGGTGCCATGCAACAATGAAAAAAAAAGTGATAAGAATAACATCTTATTCAAAATGTAAGCATCAAAAGGTATGGATCAATTTGAAATTTCAAAAATGAGGATGACTGGGGTGAGGGGAATGTTACCTAAAATTTAATAATTATTGGTTTTAAACTTCCCCCTCTATCTAAATTAACAATATTTATGTTAAACATGCAGTTCAGGATGGGAAGTCTACGAAATAAAAGTCCCGAATAAACAATTGAAATTCGTGACATTAAAAATGAATATATTTTGGATACCAGCAACAATACAACTGGAATGTGATAAACAATTGTTCTAACTTAATTTTAAATTGTTACACATTCGTAATTCATTATAAAAGATTGTGAAGCAGTTTTAAGATTTAAAAAATGAAAGGTGATTACTTGAAGTTGGAAATGAAATGGAGTACTAAGCCACTTGGAATTAAAATGACATGCGATCAAATTTGAATTGCAAATAAGCATAGGCGCACTATAATGCAGTTAACTTTGGTCTAGATTGAACTTGAACTAAGATTCACTTTAATCAAATAAAGTATTACAAATGTTTGTGTAGAGCAAAATAGAGGTTAGTTAGGACTACTAATAACCTTCAGCGTAAAGCGAAGTGTTTTTTGCTTGATCTTAACGAATGTTGGGAGCCTTGACCTTCAGGTTTTTCATTCATTGCCAAGTGCAGGGTTATGCGTGGTCCGTAGCGCAATGAAGGTTTTAAAACTTCCTGAAATAGAACTTGACTAGGTCAGGTATACTACCTCGGATTACGTGGCATATATGGCTGCCGTCATGTAAATCCCGCAGATGTACTCGTGCGCCATTTAGCTGCTGAAGCGATATTGATAAATGCTCTCTAAAGTATGTTGATATTTTTCGATCATGTATCAACACTTTAAAGACCACGCATTCATTGCATCTCCCTTTGGGGGCTCTTTAAATTCTAATTGTCACAGGGCATTAGGGCATGTGAATATAGTTGAGAAATGATTGCATTGAGAACATGAGCATTTTGATTGGCTTTATATTGAGGATGTTGGGAGTTCCCTAATGCTGCTAATCTTGGGCAAGGTGAAGTTTTTGTTTTATATGCGGAACCAACAGGAGGCATTCATTAATGCTGACGTAGGAATAAACAAACACAAAGTTGAAGTGAATAAAGGTTAATATATTTCTCTAAGTTTTAACATATTTCTTGACTTTGTTTATATTCTTTTAACTGATTTCCAGAAAATAATGTACGCTATCTATAGTTTGCAAAGAACCTTAAGCTTTTAGCACTCTTTGAATTACGGCTTGCAGTTATAAATGCTTAATCTTCAGATATCGTATCAGCACTAGGATTATGTCACAGAAGTGTAAACCTTGATAAACGAAGAAAGTCGTCTGAGTGAAAACTTCGAACATTGATCCCATGCACAAGGATGGGCGCGGCATCGCACGCTAGTAATGTTTAAAGTGGCACGTGCAGGATCAGGGTTCGGCACCCGCTCATTACTCTAATTATGATGAACCTGAATATCTGAGCTTTAGGCTTTTGAACCTAACATCTCGACGAACCTCTTCGGTATTTTAATATATATACACACACATATACGAACCTCTAAGTGTTTTAAATAAATATATATATATATTAATTTTACTTAAGTTTTAAGGGCTTTAGGAGAAAAATAATTAAAAAGTTAAAAATAAGTATTAAATTTAAAAGTGCAACTGTCTAAGGATCTGATAATTTACTCTTAATTGGGAGGAAACAGTACAGTTTTGTTTTGAAATATTATACACAAGTACCATTTATTATATAGTAAACTACAAAGCAACCTTAAGTTTAAGGAGAAATACCCTGCGGACATGTGACAAATTCCAGTCTATTGAAAAAAGCCTCCTTGAATCACTAAAGCCCAGCTGCCAAAGTTTCTTATAAAAGTGTTTATACCGGACATTTTATATATAAAATGTAGGGGGTGAGGAAACACTCATTGAATTCATATATCGTTGGGCGAAACTCTGTAGTCCAATCTTCCTAGGGTGAAAGGCAATTGTGCGAGGCCCAAATGCGTGTTTATTTTATTTATTTATTAATGGACGCTCTTTTAACATCTCAGGTCATCAGCGTCCCATTCAACTCTGGGCGTGAAACGGCCGACAAATTTTGCCTTTCAGGCTTGAAATTTTGCCGTAAATGTACGACACGGGACCCACGACTTTACTTCCCTTCCCTTCCCATACTTAGGATTTTTACGCCCGAAAAAAATCAATCTATCCTGCCCGGGTTCGAACCCGCGATCTTGTGTGTAGGAGGCAAATATGGTAACCATTACACCACCAGGACCGACTGCCCAAATGCATGCGCATTTGTAATTTACATAGATAGGAAACCAGGCCTAATGTGTAAATTATATGTTCAAAATGACTGCTGGACTCTCAAAAAAGAAAAGACGAATGTATTGTAGAGTAGCGAATTCATTTCTCCTTATATGGATGCTGCCACTCGACACTGTTTATAATACCAATATGAAATGATAAATTGGGAAAGGATTTTTTTTTATAAGGAAGAAAGCGTTCCAGGCCTAAGTTTAGGGTACCTCCCGGCATTTGTCATAAAACCTCTGTTTCGCTAACGTCTCTTAAGATGCAGGAAAAAATCCGCTTGTGACAAGACTGCTTTTTATTAGATTGCAGCTAATTGGTACCAATAACTTTTGCTACATTTGCTACACAAATGCGATTCTTGCTAGTCTCATTCATTAAAAATCCTGTTTCAATCCTGTTCTTCCTTTCTCTCGGGAGATACATGTGCACCAGCCTTCTTATGCGGAGCAAAGATAAAAACTCGTTGATAGAACATTACGGCATCTTCGCTTTTAGTTGGGTTTACCATACCTCCATATTTTGTGATTTGTCAGTGTCCGCATCTATTTGGGAAGAATGGCGGAAATGTTTACATTTTGAAAAAAATTTGTTTTTTCTGGTTAAACATAACTCGTTAGTATATAATATAGAAAACAATGTGCTTTACCACTTTAATACTAATTTTAAGAGTTAAAATTTTGCAGTGCTCTCGACATTGGAAGTGTATAATGGTTTTATGGATATCAGCAGAGTTTTCCGGATTGTCTGCGAAGTTTTCGGCTATTTCAATTCCGTAGCTTTCCTAGGGTGCTGGTTTAACGTGTTATATATGTACAGGAATTGAGATTGCCGAAAGTTTGATATGTCGAAAATTCGGAAAACTCTTGAAAGCATTCGATTATATATTTTAAGATTTAATATGGTCTGTCTCGGATTATTTTTATAAATTAGACTGATTGTCAACGAGTTGATTTTTTTTAAAAAATTTTATTCATCTTTTATTCTCTCTCTCTCTCTCTCTCTCTCTCTCTCTCTCTCTCTCTCTCTCTCTCTCTCTCTCTCATCAAATCTGTTCTTTCTTGGCCAGAAGTCTAGAAATCTGAATTTATAAAGCTTATATTGTACTAAACTCAGAATTTTTGAAGCAGTGGCAATTAATGAAAGGCTAGGCAAATTAAAATTATTTTATTTTAAACTTAAAGAATGCACATCTTTGGATATATATTCTTTAACTTCCTGTAAATGACTGGCATAAAGAGTTTAGTTCTAGTACCTCACTAAAAGCAATGTTGTATAGTGTAGGCCTAATGTTATATCTAATTTATCAGTGCTATTTCTTCCTGAAGCTCATGTTCTGCAGGGCAAATTTAATTTCCTCAGTTTCTAATCCTGCAGAGAAGTCTTCATTTTTACTTTCATTATTTTGACAACTCTTTAATTCCGACAACAATTGAGCATAAAGAACTGCCATATTTTTTGCATGGTTTACACAATGCTTTGTCTGAAATTGCAAAAAAATTAATGGGAGTAATGAATATACACATTGTAATCAGTAGATTATAATGAATGTGCAAAAATTAAGCATGTCATAATGAATGAAAGTTAAAAATATCTAAGATAAGGCTAAATTGGAGGCAAAACTCTAGGAATTTTTGCAAATTATAAACAGACATTTTAAATTAAAGACAAAATAATTAAAAAATAATTTGATTTATTAAAAAGTAAATTGTTAAAATTGGACAAAGCAAAAGGATAGATAAATAGGTTTTCTATGATAACTTGGATGCACTTCAAATTAAACATGTTTAGAAACTACCACCATTGAGAAAAGAATTTTGTAGGCTTTGAGAAAAATGTATAATTACAAAATAGATAAATATATTTACAGGCATATTTATGTAAATATATATATATATATATATATATATATATATATATATACATACACTTATTTTGTGTCCTCTTAACCCATTTATCTTCAGTAGAGTAAATTGTGAGGAATCTAATATTTTTCCTATATGAATCTTGGGAGTGAACTTTTCTTAGTTATATAGAACCTTGATCTTTGGAAATGCTAGTTGATTCTTAAATGTATATTTTGTATGTGTGAACAGCAAAAAGCAGGAGTTCAGTTTTATACTTTTATTACTGGAGTTAATCTTAAAAAAACAGTACTAATTTCTCCTGGGAATTAGGATTAACATGAAGTGCAACAATGCTTTTATTGCATCACTCATTGTCTATTAAAGTTAATGAGAAAATTAAGCTTTATATTAACAAAGCTAACAGCATTTTCCTTTGTCCATTTTAAATCTATATAAATTTCATATGGTGCTTTCAGTTTTAAAATTTGCCAACTGGATAACTACTTATTTTAATAATTATAGTTCAAACAAATGCTTAAATTGAAATGTTAAGGGAGATTTTGAAATCATGCTTATATTTTAGGTTTCATTCCTTCTATTCCCACTTTAAATTTTCAAATGGCACACAGTAATATTGAAATTTTAAATGGGTTTCAGTAATTGTCGCATTTTTTTATATTGTTGCCTGGCAAGGGTGCAAAAACTTCAGGTAATGCTACCATTTTACCAAATTTAATTTTCAAAATGTTCTCCAATGTTGGCTAGACAGTAATAACATGTTTAAAATTTCCTAATGAATTGCTTACATTGTTATTTTTTGTAGATAATACAAAATGTTGAAAAAATTACCAAATCGAAACTATTAGTTTCATTTTGAACAAATTCTAACCATAACCCAGATTGGGAAGAAACTATTACAGAAGATGCAATTGCAGTTAAATCCTCTTTAAAATTTTAAGTGACACGTGGCAGTGTCATTTAAATTTCAAAGTTTGGGGTGCCTGAAGTTTGAGGTGAAACTGAAAATATTATAAAATTGGTTTAAGCCCCAAATCTAAATTTTTGATTTAATCTAAATTTTATAATAAAGAGAATTTATTCAGAATGGAACTTTTGAAATTAGTCCTGTATATTCCAATTGTGTACTAATTAATTCTATTGACTCTCCCATAAACTTTTCCTTCAGTAAAATACTTGATGTTGTGCCTCTGGGCATCTACTGATATCTGTGGTTAGCCTGTATTTTGTAATTTGCTTAATATGGTCATAATAGAGAATGAATTGAAGGGGTTACTTAGAAGTCTAGAAATTCTTGATCACTAGGGATAATAGAAAGGACCATTAAAGCAAAAGATTTTTGTGTGTGACAACTGATCTGTACTTTGCAGTTACAGTGATGTCTAAAGAAATTTTTTAAAATATTTATAATATATTATGCGATTTCAAGTTGCAAAATAATTTCATAGTATAGTAGGCTTAAAATTGAAGAATATTTATATTTGAGGAATATTTTGGTATTTTTTGTGGAACCTCGTCTTAAAACCCCTTTTTGTGCATCATTGCGGGATGTGTATTGTTTCAACTGAGAAAAATTGATTTTTTATAAGGTATGATGTGGAAGCCTATAAAATGTATACAGAAATCATAAAGTGACGAAGATTTCTTTTCTAGCAGTATGTAAAGTTGTAACAGTGTTATACAAATGCATGTTTGGAATTTGTTTAAATGTTGTAAATCGCCTTCATTCCAATATGTTGTTTTACAGCAACCTCTTAATCTTTAAATTTGTAGTAATAATTGTGCTCAACATCTGGGAAGTTCAAACTTGTTGCAATTAGTGCTAGAGTTGCAGCTCATTACAAAGGAGATGTCAAGTGAGCTGCTTTTTCCTGATTTGATTTTTCTATTTCAGCAATTCCAATGTGTCTTCCAATAAATTGTTGCTAAAGAATTGTCATTGTTACAGGAGTGGGACTTGTTACCCGGAAGATGGGCAATGCTGTGAGTCCTGTTATAGAGCTGATACAGGAGGATGATGGAAAGTACACACTCAAGTCTTCATCCACCTTTAAAAACACTGCCATCACATTCAAGCTGGGTGAAGAGTTTGAGGAGGAAACACCTGATGGCCGCAAGGTGAAGTCTGTCATCACTCAGGATGGCAACAAGTTACACCACATCCAAAAGGGCGAAAAGGAAACCACTATTGAGAGGGAGTTTACTCCAGAGGAAGTCAAAATGGTGAATAAATGCTATTGACTTTCATCAAAATGAAACTATTTTGATTTAACAAATTTGTAGACTTGGGAAAGTAATTTACTCATGATTACTGTTTGACTGTACATAATGTTTGGATATGTAATAAAATGTGGGTTTTTTCATTAATTTTCAAACAAGTGAAGGGCTTGATCTAAAATGGCAGAAAGCAGAAGAAAATGCTCTCAATTTTATTTGTGATTCAATAAAATATTTACCGCAATTTTGACTTTACCAATTGAATAATAATGAAGCAAGAGAAGTCTTTTGAGACATGAGGTTTCACGAGAAGAGTGGGGGAAGGGGTTGGTCTACACAGCAGTTTTTCATGTCGAAACAAGAGATGCACTCAAGAATTACGTGCACAATTATTTTTGGCATGGAAGGGCATATAACTGGCCAAAATTTTTCTGATTAAAGGCACAGCTTAGGGATAAGACTAATATATATATATTGGAGTGGCACAGAAATTTCACATGACAAACTTGGAAATGAAAATTACTGTCTATACTTAATGAGTATAATTGAAACATTGGGCCATTCCAGATGTTGTGTGATCAGTTATTCCTAATTTAAAAATAGCACACTGCATTAATATTAGAATTATAATTCTAAGTGCATTTTTTCTAATAATGCAAATGATTCACTTGTGCTTTATTTTCTTTTCTATTAACATGAAATGTAGCTTCTTTCAAGAAAAGGAACAAAATATAAGGGTTATTTGTATAATTCCAAAGAAAATGCATGCAGTTTCTATGGGGACTTTTATCAGCATCAGAAAGTGTTGGTTCAATTTGAATGTGGCAAATTTTAATTGTCAAAATCTGAGAAACATTTGATTCAGGAAACTTTTCTTGTAATTACCTGCATTTTTTTTCTTTGGGCCACGCCACCAAAATCCACCTTTGAATTTGTTTTACATTTTAAAAAAATAATTTCCAATTCTAATGTTTAGATGGTATTGCTAATTGACTCTAAAAATCTTGTGCTAAACCTTCATCCATTTCTAATCTTAAGTTTCCCAGCTTTATTGAAGCATAAGAATGTAATACAGTGGAATCTTAAGCTAAAATATTTTTGCTTACGAGTTCCCAAAAATGCCTGAAGTATATGCTCATCTGATTTACTATTAATATTCATATCAAGCAAATAAAATAAAATGAATGACTTAATGAACCTAATGCAGCATTACACTTACACAAATCTAATTTTGTTAGAATATTTTTCCAATTATTTTAAGTTTTGTTATATCAAAGATTTGTATTATCCTAGCTGAGTACTTGAATTAAAGTATTGGTAGTAATATTACTTAAAATTTGTGTATATTTAATACACATTTTTGTGTGTTTCAGATCCTGAAAGTGGATGACATTGTGTGCACAAGGATTTACAAAGCAGTTGATGAATAAGCTGCCTTTCGACTGTTTAAAAATGTTTACCTTTAGTTTCCAGTGTGTTACAGATTGCTCAAATATATTTTATGAATGAAAAACCTACAGACTTTTCAAGATTTTTGTAAGCAATTTAAATAGTGTTAACTTCAAAAATAGTTAGCAGTTGCATTTCAAATTTCAGTTTTGCAAAACAAACTTGCACCAATCCAAGTTTTCAGGAAATTTAAAAAAATTGAAAAAGTGAATTTTATCAGAAAAGTGCATCTGCTATGAAGAGTAATTAGATCTGGTAAACTTGTTTCTGGAAGTATCTGTGCAATTCTAAATAGAATCAAATAACAGATTTTGATGCACATGACTGATATTTTATAAGAGTTAATTAGGCATATTGTAGTTTAGTGCCTAGATTTTCATTCCAATGTTGATCATATAATTTAATATTTTTTATATTCCTTTAACATATTTGTATTTGAAAAGTATAATTTGTGAAAATTACAAAGCACACATTTTGATGTATGTTCTTTGAAAAGTGCTGAAAATAAATTTCTAATTGGAATAATAAAGGTTTTAGCTTTTTAATATCCCTGATTGCAACTCTTAACTTTATTTGGCATTATTATGTGAAAGTTCTGCTAGATTTAGGTCTTAGTGTGCAAATAATGCAAGTTGCGCATGGAGTAGTTTTGAATAGCAGGAATTTTCATAGTATAATTTAGTAAGTTGTTTACTTATGAGGAAATCACTCGATTTTCACTGAAATTATTTTGAGACATGTTTCAGAGGCTGTTGGCCTTCATCAGCATGGTTCCACTGTCAGCTTCCCAGCTTGATATTAAGTCATTGTCCTGGATTTTATGAACTTGGTGACTTTTTTCCCCAGCTAGAATTTTTTCAATTTTGAGTGAAATGTTGCACAGGAAATAAAAATTATATAGACCAGCACTGAATATTAACTATTCAAATGCTCATTCATTCTCTGCTGTTCTCATAAGCCAGAGTACAATAATTGGGAGGTTGTGTGTATCTGAGATACTCAACACACTTAACTGCTACTAACTTAATTTTATTCAGAACACTGGTTTTGTATAATTGTTTCTAACTTCTAAATGCAGAACAGAAAATGTATGATGAAATGAAAAGAAAAGAATGGATGTAGGAAAACAGATTTAGCAGCACTTAGACTTGTGCCCTTTATGCTTGAAGCAGCAGATTGTATAAGGTTAAAGTGTACCATGTCGGATATACTGTAAGAGGATAGTTTTCAATACAACAGTGTATGCATGGGCCTCAGCAAAGGAACAATCCCTAAACTATGAAAAATAAATATTTTAAACTATGGTGTCTGAAAATAATAGGATAGGATAAAAATTGAAGGGAAAAGGGAAATAGTGTTAAAAATAGAGGGTTTGTTACAATACAGTAAAATGTAAAACATGTGCACTTGTTAAGGATTGAATAAGAATGGAAAAGGCAGTTAACGTAAATAAAACTTAACTTTGTCTAATAATGCAATGTGAAGTATAGAATTTTTCCATAAGAATAAGATTTAATATATAGGGAAATATTGGAAATAAACTATTTTTAACATAAAGAATATAACTTCAATATCTGGTGTATGATCCTGTGCTGTCTAGTATATATTGGTCAAGGCAGGCGTTGGACTAATGGTGCTGGTTCTTGACCACCTTCTGATTCTTTTCCATACCTCTTACAGGACTGCTAAGAGCAGCCAGTCTTTCTTGACTGCGAACTGCAATTCCCCGGATGTTCTGCTGGATCCAGATCTGGGAATTTGCAGCCAGGCTACCAAACCATCCCTTATGAAGTTTGCATATTTTGCCTATTGTGCACATAATGCTCATTACTTCAGCTGGATCAACTCTTGAACTTAATGGTTGATAAGTCTTCCAGACTTTGGTAAAATGCTCCAAATTAATGTTGTTAGTCAAGCTTGGACTATAACTGCTGTCATCCATCCACAGAACATGAAATTTAACCTGCTACTTTTTGCTCATTCATGCTTATAAGAGTATCTGTGTTGTCAGGTTGTCAAAGTGACAGTCTTCATCTGTAAATACTTTACCATTCCTCCAGATTACAATATTCCAGAATTGTGCAGAAATGGGCAGATATTGCAGACAGATTTTTGAGCCTTTGTGTTCAGTTGTATGCATCTTAGCAGGCTGTCTATGGTGGATTCAAGCAGTATTAAACTTACTTAGTTATGACAAATTATTATGAAATCACTCAAATTTCACTAATTTTGAGTGATTTCATAACAATTTGTCACACTGAAAATTCCTAATGAAAAAAAACCCTACTTAAACTTAGGTATTCATTTATTACACTAAACTTCACGTACATAAAAATATGACTTGTTTCGGGAGAATCTCTCCCATCTTCAGTTGCTCTCTTCAGATTCTCCCGAAATGAGTCATATTTTTATGTAAGTGAAATTTAATGTAAAAATGAATACCTAAGTTTAGGATATATTACACTCCATTGTCAACAGCTTTGTAAGTACAATATTAGATTAAACTTTCACCTTAAGGTCTGTGCTTGCTTTGAGCTTTTCCCCAGTTAAGTTGCAGTGATGAATTTTATTAGTTGGTTTCCTCCCTGTCTTGTTCAAGAATGCAAATTGTGACATTTTACAAATTTATCGGCATTAAATGACAAGTATTTCATATAACCTACAAATGTCATATGACTTACAAAATTGTAACTTGCCACAAAGCAAAATGCTATTTCAGAGATCTGATATAAAAACAAATTTTGAACAAATAACTTGCTGCTTTCCTAGCATTTTCATTCAGGACTCTATTTATTCTGTGTGTTGTAATGTGAATTAAATCTGTTAAAATGCAATGCATTTCAATGGTGAAATTGCTATGAGCACATTATCTGTAATCTATATTAAAAGGATAATAGTCCCCTCAAAGCATAAATAGTAAATAAACATGTGGCTGTGAAACATTGCAAATGATGGTAACATAGCTAATGCAGATGTTAAACTACAAAGTAAATATAAGCAATGGAAGCATTGAAGAAAACTTGATTGCTTATTTCTATTTTAAATTTAGGGGAAGGGGGACCATTTTTTACAAATTTAACTTCCAGCTGTTATATATTACGTTAAGGCTAAATTTTTCATATTTTATATTGCAAAACTGCTGATGCTGCACCCATGACCTAAACCATTCTCCTATTGAATTTAATTATTTTATAAATGTCAACTTGTCACTTTATATGGGAATATGTTTCATAAAACAAATGTGTCAAAATATTATGGAAATATGTTTTATAAAACAAATGTGTCAAAATATTATGGAAATATGTTTCATAAAACAAATGTGTCAAAATATTTCTGACAAAATGTCACCTTATATCAGTCGCACTGAAAGTTTTATGAAATGGAAACTTGTTAAATTGACTTATTAAACTATTCTATTACCTGTCAAATTGGCAGATTATGTAAAAGGGCATAGATTTGCATTTTATCTGTTTAAACCATTAAGCCATTCCTGGTAACTGTGAAACCAATAACGGACGCACTTCACTTTTTCCCACTGCTTCCACTATATTGAACTTGGGGACACCCACACTCACATATGCTGGTTATTGTCCTGTCATCCCTCAAAAGGAATGTTTGACAATGAATAAGTGCTTAAAAATCACTATGCTTTTGTCAACTGAGAAAAAGCAATGTACAGAGAGAGAGAGTGCATTGAATCGTGTGCAATCTCCCTCTTTCTCTCTGGCTGACCAGGTATCCTGATTTTGCTGGGACTGTTCCAGCTTAACTCTTATGTCCCAGTATCCTAAGAAAAATCTTGGGACAAGCAAAAAAACTTTTTTTAACACCCATTTTTACTATTGAGGCACCACAGGCAGGCAAGCAAAACTGGTTTTTATCAGAAGAGAAATGCAACCTTTTCTCAATTAGTTATATATATTTTTTTATTAATTATCAGCAGAATAGAACTGATAAAGTGAAAATTTGGTCTGGTTTTGATACAGTGAAAGCTGTTATAAAAATTTATTTCAATCTGTCAGTCAGATTTTTTTTATTAAATGTTCTTAAACAGAGCACTGCTACAATCAATTCATTAAACGGATAAAACAGTATTAAAGTTTTTTTTTATAAAAAACAGAACTATAGGTACAGTAGAACAGTACCTATAACTTTGTATTGTAGGAGTGATTTGCAAAAACCTACAAACTAAATATATGTCCTAAAATGTATAACTATTATAATGAAATCATTTCTGAATTATTTAATTTTTTGTGTTTAATGTTAATGTTCCTTTCTAATATTAAATATATGTGTGCTTGCATGGGTTTCCAATTTCTTTATTATATCTAGGCAAGTTAATGATGGGCAAGGATTCCCTTTTTTAACTCTAGAAATCTGGTCAGCCTATCAAAGTATACTGAGGCGGTAGACTGTCCAGGAGAACCACATTCTGTTAACATATCTAGCCACTGTTTCTGTAAGAACAAAACCAAGCAAAAGAGGCATAAATTTAAGTGCTTTAGCTTACCTTTATCTGTCCATCTTTATTGTACAAAAGAATTATTTCCTTAATAGCTGAAATACAATTGAAGATTATATGCTGAAAAATTAAATCATTTTAATTCGTTTTGAGCCTCCTACTCATCTGGTTGAGAAATGTCTGCTAATTGCTCTCTGTGTACTGTATAACAGAAGAATGCTCAGCCTTCTCAAGAGGCTCCTGAGACATTTCTTCTGCAAGCTATAGAGAAGTTCTCGAGCTTCTCGAGAAATCTCATTTCCCATCTTGAGCTCGAGATTTCCCATTCGTAATATCTAGGAACACTTTCAGAAGAGGAACAAAAGGAAAATGTGATATTTCCAAGACTATAAAGTCTGTAATGAGATTACATTGCATTTGAGGTCTCTAAAATATATATTTTACGTACTATGATGAGTGAAATTTGTGGTTGCAGCGAAAGGACAAAGTTGTTCAGATGCTTAACATCATTCCCCCCATGGTAAGAATAGAATCAGTTCCAGCTGTAAACTCTTATTTTTCATCTCTTCTTTCTAGGTCAAACCCTTGCTTACACATGTACTTTTAAGTATTGAGAAAAAAAATAACAAGGGCTATTTTAATGAGCAATATGTTGGTAGCTAGCAATTATGCAGAAAGTTGGGGAGATGATGGTGATATTAATAAATGCATTTAATCGGTACATAATAGTTTTGGTATTCGAACATTAAACTTAAAATTTCATGCATGCACCTTTTATTAGGCCTGAACTTGCATAAAATTCCAGAAATATGGAGAGGATGTATGAAACAGCTGTAGAATTTTAACCTTTTATATGGAGTTGCAGAATGGGAATTAATACAATCCAAGTCAAAGATTGAAATAATCCATTTGATGTTATGTAACGTGTAGAAATGGCCTTCATATAACTTCACTAAATAGTTGTTTTGACTGAATTGGAGATATTTGGGAGAAAAGGTATAGTTATGGAAAGAGTATGAAATTATTCATTTAGGAAATCTAGATTAAAGGATAATATGCTTGAAAAAAGAGATAAACAAGGGGAGTAGATAGTTAATGAGAGAGGGTAAAAGTTTGGAATTGAAAATCTGTGGCAGTAAGGAGAAGAATGTAGTAGGACTGGGAGGAAGGGTTGGTTGCTAGTAGCCATTGGGGATGCTGACATAATTTTTTCCCTAGCTTCCCAATAAAGAGCTTCCAAATTATTTTTAATTTTTTGTTGCTATATCTAGTTGACTACATTTCAGTATATGTTCTTTATTTAAGGTAGTATTTATGTCCTTACACAGTGGGCAGTGGCTATCCTTGATTAATTTCATCCTAAGGAGATGTTCTCACAGGCAATCATCCAACAATCAAGCAAAATTAAGCAACTCCAATTTTTCTTGGCTTCAACAAAAGATGTTTGAAAGTATTTAGATCTTCATATGGTTTTCCTTTTAAGTTTTTGTTCACATATCTTTTTATGAGTTTCAATTTAGAGGGAAGTTCTAGTTCAAAAGATGGTTTTAATTTTATGGTGGCTCCTTTTTTTGCTAAAGTATCGGCAAGCTCATTCCCCTTCAATCCTACGTGACTTGGGATCCATTGTAAAACTATTTTTGTATTTCTCATCTGAATTATATGACATAGGTTTTTTATTTCATTTATAGCATATGTTAATGGGTAACTGTAATTCATTATACTTTGTAGTGCTGCTGTAGAGTCACTTAAGATAATACTTCTTTTATTTATTTTAGGTTATTTAGTTTTTAGATTTTGTAAATATGCTCTAATGGCCATTATTTTACCATCAAAAATGTTAGCATACTGTCCCAAAGGTGTATATTGAGAGAATTCTTCACAGTATATCTCAAAGCCTGCTTCTCCATTTTTAAGAGGTCCATCTGTATACACTCTACACCGTGCATTAGTTGGATATTAGGTTGTTTTGTGTACCAAGTGCTATCAATCTTAATACCTCAGTTGGATCATTCTTCTTGGAGACCATTGTATCCAGATTTAATTTCAAGTTTATATCTATATATTGTAAATTGTATAATGACAGGTTTAATGCTTATTTTTAAAAGTTTGCCTAAATCTTCTTTCTGTATATGATATTTGAAAGCCTGATGTGTTTTTAATCGTTGTGTGCTGTCAGGAATTTGAAACCATTTATTCCTGTGTTGATTACTTTTTAATTTCTGTCCCAGTGTGCCGTTTAATATTTAGCTCTATTTTAATTGGTAGGTTGTTATGCTCTGCATTGTAGCAATTTATGTTGTTTTAATGGCTCCTGTTGTTATTTTTAAGGACCTAGACTGTATCCAATTTGTTTTAAGTTGGTTGTTTATTGTGGACCTTATCTGACTTCCACAGAGCAATTTGGACTTTATTTATCTTTTGTACATGTCATTTAGTAGACCTATGGATCCTCCCCATTTGACTCCTGCTAGTCTTCTCAATCTTATTCACTCTCTTAGTTAATTTATCGATCTATTCAGAGAAGGGAAGGTGTTTATCAAGTGTTATACCAAAGATGTTTAGTATGTTCTTTCTCTTGTAGTAGTTCATTATTGATTTTAAGCTCTAAGACATCTATAGTGTGTTGAAGACTGAAAAGATCTTTTATTGTTTATTTCCATGTTGTTGATGGATGCCCATGTTTCCATGCTATTTATAATTTTCTGCATTTCATTTTCTAGTTTTTGTGTAGTGTTGTCTATTTTGCTTATTTTTTTGGCTAATCCATATGGCGATATCATCTGCAAACAATCCTATATTTGCCTTTGGGATGTCAGCTAATATTTTCTTTATGTCATCTATATTAAAAAGAATTGGACTGGAAACACCACCTTAAGGACAGCCTACTTGAGTCATATGCCATTTAGAGAAGACTTTCCATTTCACAGCTATGTACCTTTGTGAAAATAGGTTTATGAACCATCTCAACATGTTTCCCCTTATTCTAATATTACTCATTTTATAAATAAGCTTCTGTCTCCATACTTTGTCAAAGGCATTTTTGAAGTCAATAAAGAGAGTAAGTATTGTTTATTTTTTGTTGAAGGCATTTTGAATATCTTGTGTTAAATGTGAAACATGATTGATTGTTGAATAGTGCTTTCTGAAACCTGCTTGATGGTCTGAAATGAGATTTTGAGATTCCAAATAGTAAGTTAATTGTGTAGTGACAATTTTCTCCATTGTTTTAGCAAGTACTCAGGTTAAGGATAGCCTATAACTGTCTAACTGGCCTGCTGGTTTGTCTGTCTTCTTAATTGATATGATTATGACTTTTTTCCATACAGCAGGAATGCTATCTTTACTGTTCCAGATCTAATTGAATGTACCCTAAATTCATGATGTATCCACTATGAATTTAGTCTGGTCCAGGGCTCTTTTTGTTCTTAAGAGATAATATTGCTTGGTTGAGTTCTTGAATTGTAAAGTTGTCATAAAATAAATGTTGTTGGCCTGCAAGTACCTCCAGCTTATGCCTTTTTAATATTTTGTTTAATTTTCCCATTGTCTCTAAGTTTGTAGTGAGTGGCAAATCTATTTGCTATATCTCTATCATGATTGAAGATTTTGTTGTTAATAATAAGAGGCTCTTGAGAGAAACAGTTTCTGGGACATTGTTTAGTGTATTAACATATTTAAGTACTTCTTTGCTAT
Organism: Metallyticus violacea; assembly: GCA_030762175.1. Taxonomy (NCBI): domain Eukaryota; kingdom Metazoa; phylum Arthropoda; class Insecta; order Mantodea; family Metallyticidae; genus Metallyticus; species Metallyticus violacea. The sequence goes on along the minus strand of CM060830.1, from coordinate 61,503,039 downwards.
TCTATAGTGCAGGGAACTCAGGAATTTATTAAATGACTCCTTAGTATTTGTTATTTCCCCGTTTAGAAATGCAGTTTTCTTTCTTCAATCTCTCGCCAAGTTAGGATCTTTTGTTGCTTCTGCTATATTTCTGATATTATATCTGTCTCTCTTTAAAGCAGATAATCTCGTGATTCCAAAAAGATTTGTACCTAATACCCTTTCCTCTGGGTTTTGTTATTTTTGCAGCATTAATCTGTTTTTTGTTAACTTCGTCGATTAGTTTCAGAGGGCTTTTCTCCATGTCGATATCTTCATATCTTTTGTTAGTGAGTTTCTGAAAAGTTATCCAGTTTGCTTTTTGGAAGTTCCATCTCCTCAGTTGACTAGCTTTTAAATTACTCATTTGTGGCTGTTCTGTTATGATGACTCTATGCCCACTACCTATGTCTTCCAATGCCCTTCTAGTGGTGTGGCTTGCAATATCTGAAGAGGCAATAACCATATCAGGATTTGTTGAGTTTCCAGTATAGTCAATAAAAGTTTTGGGGTCATTGTTGTTGTATATTAAATTGACTGCATTTGCTTCCAAAAATTCTTCAATCATTTTTCCTACTGCATTGAAGGAATTGTACCCCCACTGTTTTGAATCTCCATTCAGTCCCCCTATTATTAGGGTGTTTTGTTTAACTTCTGGTAAGTCAAGATTTAGTTGGTGGTTATTTGGTGGACTATATATACCAAAATTGTATATTTTACATTCTGTAACCATACTACTGATCCAGTGATTTCAGCATAGTCTTGTGGAGTTAATGGTTTTAGATGTAGTTGTTTTAATTAAAAGGGAGTTTTCAACTCCTTCCAGTATGCCACTTTCACTTGTCAATGTTTTATGTAGACAATATATGTTGTAGTTTTTAAAATTATAAAACTTTTTGCTGTCAAGAATTACAAAGATATCTACTTTATATTGTTATAACAATATTATCTACAATTAATGTTATGAAATCACTCAAATTTCACTAATTTTGTTCCACTTTGAAATTTGAGTGATTTCGTAACAATAATTTCTCATATTACACTATATTTCACTGTGAAAATCCCCAATGCAAAAGCTACTTAAAAATATATCTACTTTATGTTTATGTAATACTATTTCAACTTGTGACTTTTTGCTGTGTGATAGGCCACCGGCATTCCAAAGTAGTGTTGAAAAGCAGTTGTGTATTGCTCTTACATCTTGGAAAACTTCCATATCTGTAATCTGTTTAGCATTATGCAGGTGCACCACAAGGAGGTGGGATTACTATGCACCCAAAGGAAGAAGGGAGAAGGATGGAAAATATATAAAAACAGGATGTTTAAAGTAGTTTTTAGGATTGAAAATGCTTAAAAATACATAGTGATAAAAAAACTGGGGTAAGAAGAAATATGTGGACTGTTGTGATAGAGGAGAAAGAGAGGACTTTACCTGCACAAGATCAGATGCAATGCTTTAGAAAAGTTATAAGGTGAGAAATGTGGAAGAATGTATTGTTTGGTGTAACAGATGGAATGTTGAATGATCTAGTAGAATGCAAGGAAATAAAGATGGAAGGAGAAAATTTGGAATATGTGGTAAAAAGAATGTTTAGCAATAAAAGCATTAGCAGAATGGAATAGAAGTGAAAAAATAGGAATCTAATTGGGAAGATTACAAGAAAAATATATTTGCAAAATTAAGAAAAGGAGACTAAATGGAAAATGTTACATAAGCAGTAAGTATTTTGCATTAGTTTGGATGTGCGGATCTAATATACCAATAACCTGGGAGGCTAAGCAAACAGATCCTGGAATATAGCTGGGCTAGACTTTATTAGATTTGTGTATAAGTAGGTTGCAATTCATGGTACAGCATTTACTGTTATGATATTTACTTTAACATTAAAGACTGTTTAGATATAGCTCATATTCTGAATATTCGAGCAGGAAACTTGATGAACCAAAGCCAAAGGTTCAATAATCAAATACATTAACTAATTTATACCTTTATGTTGAGAAGTCAGTGATTAATAATAAATTCAATTCAACAGTTAAATGATGTGCCATTGTGAGTGATTTATCTGAAAAGCACTGGGAACTTGTACATTCAAATATGAACGACAGTATGATGAAATTACAGATTTGGTACTAGATATGTTTTAGGTAAGCCTTGACCCAGAATTTTTGTAAAGAACTTATGGGGTAAAGTGTACTGCTGATTAAAGCAAATAAATTCAATTCTTAATTATTTGATATGCTGTGATTTAAATAATTACTAGCCCTGTTTTCAAGAGAGAGTGAGCTATATTGCTCAATTTACGCAATACTAACATGTTTGTAACACACACCTAGAATACAATTTTAAAATGCAAGCATTCTCGTTTAAAAAAATTATACCATAACTTTCTCCCAATGGCTACTACCCAATACAGTGCATACCCTTTCTGACAACAGCTATCAATTTAGTTAATAGTTATTTGCTTCAAAAGCCATAGCAGAAAGTACTGCTCTTTAGTCTGTATAACAGCTTTCCAATTATGCTCCTGAATGAGAATATGAGAATTGCAGTCTTAGAACTCATTGCCTCTACTGATTTATTCTTCCTGTCCCCCCCCCCCCTCAAAACAACCTCAACCAAGCAGCAGCAAGGAATGGAGTGAACAATAGTGAAATATGAGAGGTATACGCTGTTCAACTTTTTAGTTGATATACTTACTGTTAGTTTAATGAAAATGGTAACAAGAGCATGGCTTCATACATCTCCTTAGGATCCATCACAGTTTATTTTTATGGGATTGTATATTATTAATGACATATTTTAATGTTCAAGTGCTTCGAAATGGGAAGTGATTTAACCTATTATTTATGTGGTATATTATTCAGATTCATGCAGCAAAGCAGAGCAGTATTTCCACAGCCAGGCTGTAATTTGCAGAGAAGACAGATTTCAAAAGAAATGTAAAGTGTTCTGAATTCACTTTGCTTCAGATGCTCTATTGGGCAAAGGAAAGCACATTTTTGGGTATGCTCATAAAAACAGCATATTTCTAGCTTTACCAGTTTTCATTCTACAATTATTTAATATCTTCTTACATTAGCATTGCAGTAACTGGCTTTGTAAATCAGCATATAATGAAAATATTAGAGGTTTTGTATTCATACTTGCTGCATCAGTGCATTGTTTACCATACACTATCATCTATTAATATAACTTCTATCTGATTCAGCTTAAGAAACTTCAGAAGGGATGTAAAGCCATTGGTCCTGTATCATAGATTTTTGCACAAAAAAGAATCCCAAGCCTGAAAGAAGAGACATCTGAGCAAAATTGGTCGGCCTTTTCACGCCCTAAAATGAATGGGATGCTGATGACCTGACATGTTAAAGACCGTCCATAAATAGGTAAACCAAATCAACAAAGTTTAAGAAAATGTCATCAACAGGGTATGCTTCAGTAATAATGGAGATGAAGATTTTCATAGGCAGTGAATGTGTTAATTCTAGTAATGTTAGATATACCAAGCTAATCCCATGAAGCTTGTGCTGGTGATAAGAAAAAGTGTTATGGAGCCAGATGTAAGGTATTTTTAAAATTAATTTTTTTAAAGAGAAAAAAAACTTGAAAAAGTTTTGATCTCTCATTTCAAAAGTTGGTGGTTTGGACAAGGTTACTATGTCATGCATTTGCTGTGATACCAAGCTGTCTGACTCGAGCAGCATTCCTGTTTTTCTTATACTTAAAAAGCATATCAGATCCCCAAACATTCTAATAAACTTCAGGAATGAGTTAAGATATTCAAATAGCATTACCAGATTATAAAAGTAAAAAAGAGTACATTTTGCAATAACTTGAAAGAACATACCCAGAAATTTGCTGTTATTATTGTGTTATTATCCAATGATTCAAAATATCAGAATAAAGAACTCATTAATACAATAGCCTAAGTTTGCTATAATTATTTTAAGTGTTAAGTTCCTATAATTTTCATACCATGCAGACTAGTTGTATTTTTTGATGAACTCCTCTTATCTTTTTAAGAAGCTCTTTGTCCTCCTAACCCTGTGCATAAAACTGGGAGCAACTTCGGTCTTTGAAATTGAACTGAGTCAGTAATAAATTTTTCACTGAATCCACTGAGAATCCATTTCTTTTTGGTGTCCATTGTATTTTCATTCAGCTAAAAACCCTTTTGACATTGGCATTGTGTGCAGGTGTGACATAAAAACATTCACATATCTTGATAAATTTGGAGCAATTTGACACTTTACTAACACTGAAATAGCTAACCCACTATATATGAGATAATGCTTCACTGTATTCTTTATCACCCTCCTTTGTTGCTAAGAAATTTTTGAGATTTCCAAGCTGATCAAATATAAGAGACTCATGAATAATAACTTCTTTTTCCTGCATTAATTATACACACTTCTCAATACCTGCCCACTTTGGAAATTTGTGGAGTTCCACCACTGGAAAACATGGAACTGGTGGAAATGTTGAGTCCTCATCTTAAGATACTGTAAACAGCTCTCATGTACATACAATAATCTTTTTCTTAAAGCTAAATATTGATGCTCATTTTCCTTACTAACTTTAATAACCTGCTTTATATGCAAAGGCAAACATTGGGCCTCCTTCCTTTCTATTAGTGTCCTTTCCATTGAGATGATAATCAATATTTCCACTATTGAGTTATTTTCACATTTCATGGCTTAGATTTTATTATGGAATGCAGGAACCAGAAATAAGATACATTGGCCACCTAGCCTTTGAGTGGTAAAGAAGTTGTTTGTACCTCAACTCAAAAAAGACTAGAATTCCTTAAGTTCTTCTGTTCGGACAGTGTTTATTGAAACATGATAAATGTCATACAAGACTTTAAATATCAATTGGCTAACAGTTGTTGTTTAAGATATGGGCAGGGCATTCTATTCCTTAATTTGTTTTCAGAACAGAATTTTGAACATGGCGAAAAATGTTTATTAGTGCACTTTCTATTAAGACTCCAAAATTACTATTGCAGTAATCACCTTTAAATGCTATACATTTATCAGACAATTCTACATTTTTAACTACAATTTTAGACACTGTGTCAGGTTTTTCATGTGGAATAGATGTGACATCTAATAGTTTATGTGACATATCTGTTTTCACATCAAAACACTGTATCAAAATAGGACATATTTTTGTAACTCCATGATTGGAAGTGGCAGTTGCAACACCAAGATATATAATTTTATATCTATTGAATTCATCTGTTAGCATTTTTATAGAATGAGGGGTCAACACATAGTATTTCTATAGTTTCTGTTTTTGTTCTTGCCGAAGAAAGACAAGTGGCTACTGAGGAATTACTAAAACTTTTAATCAACATAGAATGAACAGTGTGGAAAAATATATTCATAAATAAACAACTTAGTGAAGAAATGCGAGTGGCTACTGAGGAATTATTACAAATTTTAATTAACAGTTTTTTTTTTATTTGGTTTATTTATGGATGCTCTTTAACATCTCAGGTCATCAGCATCTCATTCAGAGCATGAAACAGCTAACAAATTTTGCTCAGATGCCTCTTTTTTCAGGCTTGAGGTTCTTTTTCGTGCCATAAATGTACGACACAGGACCCATGGCTTTACCTCCCTTCCGAAGGAAGCCATACTTAGGATTTTTACGCCCAAAAAAATCCATTGATCCTGGCCGGGTTTGAACCTGCAATCGTGGGTTTAGCAGGCAAGTATGGTTACCACTACACCACCAGGACCGACAAATTAACAGTGTGGGAAAATACATTCATAAACAGAAACAAGTAAAATTGGGTTAATTTTGATTTTACAAACAATAGTAGCCTCATCACCAAGTTCGTAAAATTCATAGAGCGACACCTTAATACCACGCTTGGAAGCAGACAGTGGAATTATGCTGAAGATGCCTTTGAAACATGTCGAGGTATGTGGAACAAAATTAGTGAAATTTGAGTGATTTCCTCAATAATAATTTGTTATATTATACTAAAATTTGCTTAAATAATCTTTCTGAACAGTCATATGATTTGTAACTTTGATAGAAAGCCATTGCAGCCTCTGCTGCCAAGAAGTGTGCTGTTTTAGAAAAATGAGCACTTCTTATTGATTTTTATGTTTACCTGATTTACCTGAAGACAGATGCTGATTAAAATCTGTATGACTATTATTTGCTATAAATACCATATAACACATACTTCACAAAATACTTCAAATGTAATATTGTCTTCTTAAACACAGGAAATTCCTTCTGTAAATCTGCATTAAAGTTACATTTTCATTGTGACATTTTGTTTGCAGTATGATTCAAATTAATTAATATGCAAAAATAGAAATAACAATATCATAAACTCATACAAATCACTACAAGATATGCAGACTATATACAGTATGCTAGCAACACTGCCGCTGGCCAGTGCATACAGAATGGTACTGCATTATTTGTATCCGCAGGTTGCATCAGAACCACAATCCAAACAGTCTTGTGGCTTGCCTTGTCCACCTCCCAAGCATGATGGAATTCAAAATTCAGGGCATCACCATGGCAGTGGGCCATTTGCAATGTACTTACATTTCTTTTTCAAGAAAGGTGAACAAGGTTGCAATTCTAGTGACATTGATTATGTAATGTTATGTTCATCCCTCATGATCTTTCAGAACTTGCATACAGTATGGAAAAGAGTATTGTACTAAAAAGGAGAGAGTACATAAGTGCATATCTTCAAAAAGAGTATGCCTGGTAAACCTTTGTTCTCGACTTCCAAGACCAAGGTTAATTTTCAACAATGTAAAAGTTCTAAACTTAGGTATTAATTTTTTTACACTAAACTCCATTTACTTACATAAAAGTAAGATGCATTTCGGGAGAATCTCTCCCATCTTCAGTTGCTCAACGAACTGCCGTTACTCAAAATGATGGCTGGACACCCGGATGTTTCTGTGGTGGCCTCTGTTGTTTGAAATAGGAAATTGTTGAGTTCATCCATAGGAGGAAACTGGAAATTCATTAGGTTTTTCTATCTTTTGATATAGAAATCTTTTCCCAAATGGATAACTCCAATGGGTTGTGAAGATGTTTCAGCAGTTTAATTTCTAATTTTATTTCATGGTTTTTGGTCCAAAAGTGAGCTGCTACTGCTGATTTATCCATCTGCTTAAACCGAATATTCCTAAAATGCTCTTTCCTCGGAATTTCCAAACTTCTCTTTGTTTTGCCTATGTAACTCTGCTCACAATCTGCACATTTTATTTCATAAATTCCTGATTTCTGTTCCGTCAACCAACTGAATCTGTGTATAAAATGTGCAGATTGTGAGCAGAGCTACATAGGCAAAACAAAGAGAAGTTTGGAAATTCGGAGGAAAGAACATTTTAAGAATATTCGGTTTAAGCAGGTGAATAAACAACAGCAGCAGCTCACTTTTGACCAAAAACCACGAAATAAAACCAGAAATTAAACTGCTGAAACATCTTCACAACCTATTGGAGTTATCCACTTGCGAAAAAAATTTTATATTAAAAAATAGAAGAAACCTAATGAATTTTGAGTTTCCTACTCAGAAATTTCCTACTTCAACCAACAGAGGCCACCACATAAACATCCAGGTATCCAGCCATCATTTTGAGTAACGGCGGTTCGGTGAGCAACTGAAGATGGGAGAGATTCTCTAGAAACATGTCTTACTTTTATGTAAGTAAATGGAGTTTAGTGTAAAAAAAAGATTTAGGATATATTACCACTCCATCATCAACAACTTTGTAAGTACAATATTTAATGTAAAATTTATTCAAATTTTGAAAAGAAAAATTTATATATGGTCTCTAATTTATCCATTTTGCAGAATGCTGCAAAATTTAGGTTTCAGGTATAGAAAGGTGAAATGGAGCAAATTTGTAAAGGAAAGAAGTGACACTGAGGCAGCAATGTTAAAAATTTCTATGAACTTTGCACTATTTGGACTTCCAGTAACAAGATCAATCCTTATATTACTTATTTGTATCATTTTTATATTTAATTAGTTTAAACAGTACTTTAGTAAAAAGAATGCTTAATTAAAATATCTGGGCCTTTGGGATTCCAGTAGACTACTGCTGATGAGCCAGTTGAATTTATTAACAATTAAGACAAATTTTAAAAAGTTATAAATTTGTTTAATTATATATATATATTATATATATAAAAATATTAAATAGCTTATGTGCGCTTTCAATATATTCAGTTTAGATGAGTTTTGGGTAAGTAAAAATCACACATTTTTCAAGTCAGGCAAAATTCCATTAAACATGGATTTAAGGGATCTGTTGGATGACTAATTGTCAATAACAACAAACTACATACAAGAGAGCAACTGAATACTTAGGCTACCATGAGGAAATGACAGCTGCTCATTTAGGATTTTGTTTCTGAACAGGTTTTGAAGAAGTATAATAGTGAATAATACTCCATATAACTCACAAAATCCAAATACATTTAGCAGAAAATCTGAAATAATTGAAAGGTTATGATTAAAAATTGTAGAATTTTGTGATAAAACTGAGCTATTACAATGTGTTTTAGAACTCAAAAACCAATCCAAAGTTTGTAAGCACAATCTTACCATACGTTATAATGCAATAAACTTGTTTAAGCTCAGATAATATAGAGCGGTTGGAAATAGAAATAATACTTAAAATGATAAATCTGGAAATGCTAATTAACAAAGACAGATGAAGTGATATAGACACACTTTGAATACAGCATAAAACACTAAACTGCAAGAAAATGATTTCATGAAACAGGACATGAAGAAATTTTAAAACCAATTATGTATTGCAAATTTTCAAAATACTGATGGCAAGAACAGTGTTTTTTTTTAATGCCTGTTTTAACTACTGAGGTATCACAGGGGGTGGATACAGATGATACAGAGATGAAATGATACACAAAGAAAGAATTTTTTTTAAAAGAAAGAAAAGTGAAATTTTGGGCACCTCCCAATATTTGCCATTTCTGCTAAAAGAGGAAAACCTGGAAAAAACCTGTCAGGGAGGGCAATCCTGGTGGGAATAATACAGCATGCCAATATAAGATGCCTCTGCTGACAAACTGATATATATGAGCCTCTAACACTGGATTAACGATACAGGTAGTAACCTCAATTAGTATTAAGATATAATTATATACTTCTATTATGAATATAGTAAAAATTCATAATACGTTTTGTGTTGGTGCATTTTTCACATGATTATAATCATATTTACTAATTACAGTGTTATGGCTGGAAATCAGTGTCAAACTGCACTGTGTAAGAGAAACAACAATAAGAAGAATGAATGATCTGATAGGCCTACACCATTTGACTCTGTTACTTTACGCATTTTAATCAAACATTTTCCCATGTCAACCAACTATTAGTAACACTTACTCTCCTTAAAAGATGCACTCAATTGATTACCACATAATGCCAATTACCATTGCACTTTTTGTCATAGCATGCATAAATTCTACTATTGTCTGCTTAAAAGAAAATGACACAAAGCAGTAATATAAACCTTACAGAAAATAAAACAGTATGTTCTGTGAAATTCAGAAAATGCTAAAAAATATTTCTTTTCCAATTAAAGAAATAATGAGAATTATGGCAGGGGCAATAAGATCATCTCCATTGTAAACATTAAACATTGTAATGTTCAAAACATTTGGAATTTTATCATCAGCCTGTGAGTACATTCGATGTACTTTTATCTGTAATAGGCAATTCAAAAGTGTTCATAAAAACTCAAATATCCACAGAAAAAAACCATTTACAGGTAGAACTTACACAGAGCAATTAACAATTGCAGGTACCCCAAAAATTTGTGAACTACAATGGTATAAAATTATTTAATCGACTTCCATCATGTATAAAGGAACTGTATTCTAATAAAAGTATTCATCATTCACATCTTCTGTACAAAGGAGGATTTCATACAATCAAATAATAAGTGTACTAATCTTTCTCCATTGAATTAATTCAGTTTTTTTAATATACTGAATGTAATTCCTTTAAATTACCGTTTTGTAAATATTCTAGATGTAATAATTTAAGTTATAATTAATATATCCTCCCCCCATAAGATTGAAATTTAAAATAAATATGAAGAGTGTGATAATTTCATGAAATTAACATATTGTATGTAACTTATGGCAAAATCTACATCATGGACTTAGGCTAACTCTGTCAAAAATAGATCCACTGTAAGTGCCCTATCAAATTTCATTGAAACATAATTGCAAATATTGACTCTGGCAATTACACTGCAGGTATTATGTTAGATCTCACAAAACCTTTCAACTGCATAGATTCAGATATTCTAATAGATAAATTATATATCTTAGGCATTAGGGGCTTAGGACACAAATTAATAAAATCCTTTCTGATGGATAGAAAGCAATTTATTCAATTAAGTGTACTTACGAAGCTAGTTAGTGTTAGTGTTAGTGTGAAAAAAACTGTATTAAATTGTTTATAACCAATTTGTTGTTATAAAATCTAACATATGGCAGATGAGGAATACAGATCCAAGGTAGAAAATCTAACATATGGCATACCTCAGGGTTCTATATTGTTCATTTCGTACATTCATGATATAACTGAAACAATACCTGGAAATGCTAAATCATCCAGTTTGCTGATGACACTACAATTGCAGTCAATAATAATGACTTATCCATATTGAGTTCAAGCATCGATGTCGTAGTAAATTCAGTGATAGAATACTTTGGAGATCTGAATCTGTATGTCAACCTAGCCAATAAAATTTGGATTAAAAAACACTGACTCCTTAGTGCAGGTTGCTATCAATCACAATGAATAGGAAAAGTTAATTCCACAAAACTCTTAGGACTCATCATAGATACAACTTTTACCTATGACAGTCTTGTAGAAAAATTATGGCTGATAATCAGTAAAACTTATTTGTACTTGGATATTTAAGAAAAATTGTACCTGATAATACAACTAGAATAATCTATTTTTCCCTTATTCAGGCACACATCACTTACGCCATCAATCTATGGGGCAGTACTTCCAAAACAAACTTTACTAAAGTCCTTACTTTACATAAAAGAGCTGTTAGGTATCTAGATCATCTTACATACAATGATTCCTGTAAGAATACTTTTAGACAGTTGAAGATTCTAACTCTGCAATGTTTATATGTTTACAAAATCATTCTTTACTTAATAAAATATAATTTACCTATGCAAACAAACTCTGATGTGCACAAATATAACACAAGGAATATAAATGACTTCTTCATCCCAAGTCATAGATTCTGCCTTTATGAAAAGATGCCTAGCTTTATGGCAATAAAATTTCAATGCTCTTCCTAAAGAAATCAAATCCTGTAACAACCATATTAAATTCAAGAAAGTTTTGGAAAATTATGTAATAGAAAAAGCATACTACAGCATTGATAGATATTTATTATAATTTAGATTTTAATTTCACGCACATATCTTATAAACAAATACTCATTGTAACCTACAGATTATCCTTACTGTTCTTATCTGTTTTTATGTTTGATTAATGCAATCTATATTTGTATTTTTTATTGTACAACCCTAATGTAATGTAATATCTTACTAATTATTGATTAATCTGTTATAACTGTATAAAATTTCCTATACTGTAACTTCATACTGGCATGATTCAATTGTGTATTACATCATACTGAACAGCAATAAATTGAAATTATAGGATTCACAGATTGAAGTGATATGATATATGTCCATTGTCATATTTCTATTCCATGTCTGATGCTTGATGAATGATATATATTGCTGCAACACATTGTGCAGGTGAGTCATTCAAAGAACATCATTATTAAGAAATGTAAGGGCATGTTTCCAGCAATGACATCATAATGTTAAAACTTATATTTATACAATATAAAATATAAAGTAATTATATGAAATGGTGGGAAAAATATTATCTTGATGAGGAAGGAAAAGTTGGATGAGCTGGGGAAATTTTTTGACAAGAGGAAAAAATCACCCCATAAATTTGAACTTTAAGTATCAGATACAAAAATATATTTGTTATATTGTACTTTAAAGTGCAATAAAGTGTGTGTAAACTATCTAGTCTCTAATAAATGTCCCAGATTTGTAATCCCATCCATTGAACTATCAACAATACAATACAATTATCTTAAACTTAGGTATTCATTTTTTACACTAAACTCTGCTTACTTACATAAAAATAAGATGCGTTTCCAAAGAATCTCTCCCATCTTCAGTTGCTCACTGAACTGCCGTTACTCCAAATGATGGCTAGACACCCAGATGTTCCTGTGGTCGCCTCTGTTGGTTGAAGCAGGAAATTACTGAGTTCATCCATGAACACGAAATTCATGTAAAAAAATGAATACCTTAGTTTAGGATATCATTAGGTTTTCTCTATTTTTTAATATAAAATTTTTTTCCGAAGTGGATAACTCCAATGGGTTGTGAAGATGTTTCAGCAGTTTAATTTCCAGTTTTATTTCATGATTTTTGGTCCAAAAGTGAGCTGCTACTGCTGATTTATCCAACTGCTTAAACCGAATATTCCTAAAATGTTCTCTCCTCCAAATTTCCAAATTTCTCTTTGTTTTGCCTATGTAGCTCTGCTCACAATCTGCATATTTTATTTCATAAATTCCTGATTTCTGTTCTGTTGGTATGGAGTCTTTTATTGTGCAACCTAATAAATTCTTGATGTTGTACCTGTTCTTTAGGGCTATCATTATCCTGTGTTGTTTGAAAATTTTCTTCAATTTGTTGTGGTAAATTAAATTTTAGATGAAACTTTTGAATTTGTATTCTTCATTTGTGTTTTTCAGTGTGGAAACTTCCCTAATCCCTTTTTGTCTTTTAGATTTATTGATAATTTTTATCACTTCGTCTTTGTTGAAACCATTGATTATAGCAGTCTTTATTATTTGTTGGTATTCTATTTTGTACCCTGCTTCTGTGAGCAGGATATTCATCAATTTGTGTGCCAATCTGTGCCTATTTATTTGGAATGGGCTATAACTATAATTTTTTGTGTAATTTTCTGTGTGTGTTTCTTTTCTGTAAGTTCCAAAATCCAAACAATCTCCATTTCTTAAAATTTTTAAATATAGAAATGGTAGCCACCCATTTCTTGCTTCTTGTATGGTAAATTGTATAGATTCATGTTGCAAATTCAGAAGTTTCAGGGCATCTATTTAGTATTTCTTCAGCATTATTGCAAAAATGTCATCCACATACCTATACCATGTTTTGAACATTAAAGGGAAGGCTTTTGATATGTATTTCAAATGAACTCATGAGTAATACTGTTAGAAAAGGTGACAAAGGGTTTCCCATAGTTAGGCCTGAAACTTGGTAATATTTTTTGTTGAAGCTGAAGTAATTTTGTTTAATGCAAATAAGTCTTCTATTTCTTCTGTTTTTAAATTTATTGATGTTAACCATTTCTTTAGCATAAGCATAAGTTTCTCTGTAGGTATGCTGGGGAATAATACTTTTACATCAAATGATATCATTATATCTCCAGGCGTATTTCTGCTATTTTTAAGTTTTATGACTAGATCAACTCAATTTTTAATGCTCAAACTTTGAATCTCTTAAATGAATTGAAAACTAGATCAATTTTTTTGCTACTTGGTATGTGGGTCAATTGATATTGTTTATTATTGGTCTCATGCTTTTATCATTTTCATGTATTTTAGCTAGTGCATAAACCTTGGGTAGTACTGGATTACTCTGTGTGATATTCTGTTTTTCAGTAGTTAATAGTGTTTTGATTTAATTTAATGCTTTGTTTAACATCTTATTGCATTTATTGAGCGGATTCTTTTCAATTGGTTTGTAGTCTTTCCCTTTTAACATAATTTCAACTCTGTTTATGTATTCTTTGTTGTCTAAAATGGCTATTTTATTACCTTTGTCTACTTTTATTTATATCACTGGTTTTTCTTTTAGTTTTAATGCCATTCTGTAATTTATTGATAACGTTCGGTTTTTTTTATGTTTTCTAAAAGTTTTTTGCATTTATTTTTAACGAACAATTTTTCTCTTTTGTTTAGTTGTTGGGTGGCTATGTCTATGTTGGCTATGTAATCTTCTATTTTATCTAAGAAATTTATACAAATACAATACATTATTCACAATTAATCATATTGAAAATAAACATGATACTTCACCTGACGAAGCAAAATAACTCACTCTAGAGAAAATAAACATAAAATGTTTAGAGCCAAAATGGTTTAGAATGTATACAGTAATCAAAAACAGAAGATAATAATAATATAGAAATTGGTAAATACTCCAAATTATTCATCAACTTTTTAGTAGTTCTGTTCTAACTAACAGTTCTGTTTTAAAATTGTACTGGAAAATTTCACATACATACTACCTAAATTCAAATAAGATGGAACTCCAAAGCTGCCATTTAAACCATCACTCAAAGTAAACTTCCAGAATTAGAGAATTTAAGAGAATGCCAAACACCTCTAAATTCCTCCAAAATCAGAAAACATGGATAAATATTCAATGGATCCCATCTCATATTTGAATACTTGATAATGAAACAGCAAGAAAGGAACCCAGCCTCATAAATACATAAAATTAAAAAGCCACTGAAGGAAAACAATGAGAGATGACTGATGGTTTTAAACAAAATAAAGCTAATGAGCTGTAAGGAAGCTGTGACCAGATTTTGGCTGATGACAGGACATGACTCTCCCCCTCCCTTCCCCTACAGATTGGAAATCCATCCAGCAACTTTGTGCCAACATTCACAAAGAATTGAATCAACACATTTGCAACATTGCCCAAACCTGAATGCCGAGGCCAAAACAAAATAGGGTTTTGTCAGTTTGTACAGAGAAACTAGAAGGAAAACGATATCATTGTCAAATCCTGCCATTTAATAAATGAACAAATAAATAAATATTCCAGATTATCTGATTTTTCGGCATCCAAATTGTGTCCTGTCCCATTTGAGCCAGATAAATACAATTCCACTATATTTTTCTGTTTGCTTTACCATAAAAAAGTTTTAGTTATAAGTAAACACTAAAATAGGGAGAAAATGTACAGGTGTCTAAATGCAATAAAAATTTACAGATTTAACATTGAACATTTAAAAAAAATTAAGCTTAAGTACTTTTACTTATATATTTGAATCTGAAGACTTGGGTCATATTGAACTATTAGGCTGATGAGCTAATGACGCAGAATCTGCAGTCCTCAACAATGGTATTGGGCATTTACCTTTTCAGAGTAGGGGAAAACACTGAAAAAAATTTATCCTTTCCCACACTCAGTTGACAGACAAATAAATGCAATTAGGTGCTAAACAATGGTGATAAATGAGGAAAATGTCAACAATCCTATGAACATTTTGTGACAACTCAACTCTTATTTTCTCTTCTAAAGGATTCAATAATTGCTTTCATAAAATGGAAACAAACTTGTGCTGCAACAGAAATGAACAGAAATAAAGGTCTATAATATGCTGAACTTAAATTACAGGAACTAGTCTCCTTATGGTATGCCTAAGCATACCTAATCATTAATTATACTTAGGTATGAATTTTTATTTTCTGTTACTGCTCTGGAAATATAAGCATAGATACAGAACCAGTCAGATCACAAGGAGGCCACAAGAAGGTCTTAGTACATTCAGTTCCTGCAATAAATTATAATAAGTGAGGGTGATGAAATTGAGCTGAATCTGTAAGCTTAGCCTTAGATGGTGTTGCAAGCACACTCACTCACTTGCAATAAATGAAAATTGCTGAATGCTTGTGATATTTTGGTTAACGGAAAGTGGACTCTCTCTGTTGGTAGAAAGTTCATCCCAATCATAAATATAAATATTTTTATGAATTTATTTAAAAAGATTGTTTGCCTAAATTATGAACTTATAAATAAATAAATTTGTATATAACAATGAGGAGGCAAAGATGACTGAAAGTTATTCGTAAGAAACAACGTATTTGTTTATTTACAATTTTTTTGTTTCTTTTCTTTAACAGATGTCTTACGGTTAAAGACATCAGGTAATAGAAATTGAATTCGATTGCTCCTCCAGCGCTCCCCACTGCTGCCATCATTGGCCGTAGCTGAAACCTCTACTTTACGCCCGGAAAGATTTTTCAGAATTTGCTTAAGAGATAGCGCTGCATTCCATGGTTACAGTGCCCTCTAGTAAGAAGGCTGGAAACAATAGTTCCAATGACAATCGGCAATCCCCATGTTGGAATTTTATAATATTCACGTAGTGTTGGTGCTGTAATCGGTGCCATGTAGTGAAATTACAAGCTGTTTGCAATACCGGACGAGTTTCGTGTCTTTTTATGTGTTATAGTGCCGCTTTACAGAGTGACATAATCATCTACACGATGCAGCGGGAATGTCTGTATATCTTGTTACTCTTAGTTACCATTATTACTCCCATTTCAATAAATATTTCCACATGATGATCGCTGATAGTTTTATTGACTTCAGTTTAAAAGGATATAAATAGGTGAGTATTGCTCTTTTTGCGGTATATTTGTCTGATATAATGAACATGATATAATTTTGAGCGATGCATTCCAAATATTATGTTTATGGGTTGAAAATTTACAAATAATATGTGCCTTTTTTCAGATTTTGCATTTTCCAAAGCAACCAAAGTCATGTTTAATTTCATGAAGAAGGGCGGTATTGAGAAGGAGGAAAAGGAAAAGAGAAAAAAGGAAAAGAAGGAGAGGAAAGAAAACAAAAAGAGGGATCGAGGAAGTATGACAGCTGAGGAATTGCTGAGATTAGATGAGGTGGGTATGCTGTAGATGGCAAAAAAATCCAGCATTTTATGTGGTTCAGGAACTGAATTGGATGGATACATTTAAAAAAAATTACAAATCAATGGCAGGCTGATTTTCTTTTTGCTGATTTGAGAATAGTAAAGGCTGAGAAATTTTATGTAAGGTTATTTTGTAAATACATAACCAAGCCTCATTGAAAAAATTAAATGCATCACTCTGTTTTTTCTGTTAAAACATTAATTTTGGTTTTACACACAGCTAAATGAAATTTTTGTATGTTCTGCAGTCAAGAAAGGTTTCAGAGAATACATTATGTACAAAGTGAGCATACTATTGTAAAGCATTTCTGTATTGAAAATGGCTGATAGATAGATGTGTGTGTGTGTGAGAGAGAGAGAGAACAGAAACTGAGATGTGATAAATAAGGATTGATATAATTTGTAAATGCAAATTACTCCTGAAAATGTATGAGAATTGTATGAGGAGTTTAAGATTAAAGTTTTGACATGTTTTAATCACACTTTTACAGGTAAGACGTTCATTGAAGATACGGGGCAGAAGAAAGGAGAAAGAAAAGTTACCAAGTGGTATAACAGCTGACTACAGTGCCAGTTTCTTTGCCAGTCTGGAACCTGGGCCAGATTACAATGGAGGATCCAGCAGTCTTCCAGGACATGCTTCCCCAGCAAGTCCTTCATGGATACGAGGGGGGGGTGACACCCTCACACAAAGTGACAGCAGTGAGGCTAGTCTAACATCCCTAAACACTACACAGCAACACCAGCAGAGGTCATTACCACCCTTGCCACCACGTCCTCCAAAACGTGGAATCTTAAAAGGCCCTCGCTTAAGCATTAGTAGTGCAGGAAGTGGTGATAATGTGAACCATCATGGAGAAAACAGTCACAGTGACCCTAGTATTCTGGTTAGGAACACGTTACAGAATGAGGTGATAGCTTATCAGAATGTGCCCCAGAAACCTGGTGCCTCATGTTCCAGCAGTGCCACATTTATTGTTAAGGAATCTACCTCTACAACCCTCTCAGTGTCGAGAAACGGTGGTGGAAGCCCACCAGACTCCAGTCGTGCAAGTGATGAGTTCCTGCCTTCATCGATGGGCAGCGGCGATCACAGTGCCTACCTTACAGCCCCTACCACAACAGGCACAGTTGACAATAAACTACTGACAGTAACTAGTACTAGCCCCAGTGCTGACAGTCTCACTGACACGACAACAACAAACAGTAGTTTTGCAACTCCACCTTTTAGCCTTAGTCCAGTTGGTGAAAGTCAGGGCTTTGTAGGTTTTCATAATCGTTGGAACCGTTATTCTTCAGGTGGACTTGAGGACTCAGATCTTCCCCTGCCACCTGTTATTCCGTTACCATTACCAAGACCCCGAGAACTGACAATACAACGCCAACCTCCACCGCGTGGGGATTTTGGCTTCTCATTGCGCCGGGCAATGATTACTGAGAGGTTGCCAAATGGACAACAGAACACAAGAGCCGTGATATTTGCAGAACCTGGAGTTATAGTGCAGCATAATAATGAAACAGGACTTCTTCCTGGTGATCGCTTATTGGAAGTTAATGGTGTTGCTGTTGATGACAAAAGCAGGGAGGAAATTATTGACCTGATCAAGTCTTCAGGATCCAGTGTCACTGTGAAGGTAAGAAATTTGTCTCCTTTTAATTGTAGTTAGCAGATGACATGGTTAAATGTTCTCAAAATCTTGATCCACGTCCTACTTGAGAATATTTAGCTAAACTGTTTATTTCATGTAGGTTTGATAATATTTATTTATATGTGCGCATATAGTTTTTTCAGAAATTGTATGAATGTTTAGAGAGATATAGTAAAACAGTTAAATGTTTGTTGTGTAGATCAATGGTTCTCAAACTTTCCTTTTTATATTGTTCTTTTTATATATATATAAATTAATAACAATTATAAAAGCAGAAAAGGATAAATAACAATAAATTAAAGTCACACTTGTAATTGCTATATTTCGAACTGCTAGAGTTCTTCTATGGCAAGAAGACAAGTGAAGGTGATGAAAGTAAATATTGAGTATCGAAGGTAACATTATGCATGGAAACAGATGAAACTAGAAATGAGAGTGTGGGAAGAAAAAAACTAATATGTAAGATTTAAACCCGGTGGTATACGAGCTTTATGTAAAAAGATAGCTGCCATTTCTCTATCTCTGAGTAAACTTTTAGATCTATGTGTAGTTAACGCATCAATAAGTGTTAAATTAAAAGTATCATCAAAATCCTTACAGTGAGATATATATGCACACACACAAAAATGCAGATAGCTGATTAAAATTATTTGAGATATGTCAACCTAAATACTCTTATTGGTAAAATTATTAAATAATTGTATTCGCAAGTGGAGCAATAAGAGTGTTTAGGTCAACATATCTCAAATGATTTTAATCATAGCCTGACTGTGTTAGATCCATATATTTTTTAAAAAGAAGTTTTTAAAAAATGTTAAAATATGTAGATACTTGTTGTAAATGACAAATTCTATGTTTGTAAGTCTTATTGTGTATTGCATGATCTTACAGAATGTTCCAATAACTAAACTATGGCATACTCCTAAGATTTAACTCAAAAGTTTAATATCCTAGGTTTGCATCACACCTATGTTGTAGTGTTTCGTCACTGATTTACAAAATTTAAAGATATGAACATTTTTCATTCAATATTTGATTTTTTTTTAATTGTAGTGCATCCTTACTTAAAATGCATTATCACTTCTGTGGTGCTTCACGAGTAAAAATGGGCATTAAACACTATTAAAACGTCCAGTAATGATAGATATCTGTAGATAAAACTAAAACTAGCTTTTGAAGGAAAATGTATGAGAAGAGCAAAAATAGTTATAAGGAACCAGATTATATAACAAGTGAGATGCTTTAAATGTTTAGGATGCCAAATAAGTAATTTAAAGAAAAAGGAAATAGAAGCACATTTAAAGGTATAATTATATTAATGGAATTTTAAAAAGAAATTTCAGAAAACAATGAGAAAAGAAGTGCTCTTAAAATTCTATAATACTCTGAGTAAACAATGTACAGGTTTTGACAAAAAATGAAGAATTGCAACTTGAGACAGCACAGATGAGATTTTTAAGATCATTAGTAGAAGTGCCTAGAAGAGATCACATCAGAAATGTTTATATTAGCAAACAACTTGGAGTCCCAAATTACTAAGGAATTCAATTAAATGTACTTACGAAGCTGTTGACAATGGAGTGATATATATATATATATATATAATATAAACACTAAGGTAGTAAAATTTGTTCACACTAACTCCGTTCATTACATAAAAATTGGACATGTTTCAGGGAGTGATCCTTCCCGAAACATATGTCCAATTTTTATGTAAATGAATGGAGTTAGTGTGAACAAATTTCATTACATTAGTGTTTATTATTGACGAAATTCAATCATACAGAAAGAAATGGAAATATTATATGAATAGGATGGAGGAGGGCAGATTACCTAATGTCGTACCTCAGTACAAATCAAGAGGAGCTAGATCAGTAGGACGCCTAACGAAGAGATAGCTAGACCAGTATTTCTGAAAATCGTTGCTTCAAAACGGGGAAATTAGTACCCAGATTTTGGCTGGGAAAAAGAAACATCTAGTAATGACAATCATAACATTAAAATTACATTCAAAAAGCATATAAAATGCTAAAGCATTAAAATTTATGATAACTTCCAATTTAATTTTAATTCATTCATGAGAGAAATGTTGCATTTCACTTACAACCCTATGATATATCATGCTTAAGAGCAGATATTTCTGCATTTTCCAAACTGTTTCTGTACTTGCTTTTTAGATAAATGAGTGCAGAGAATGATTTTCACATGCATAAGTTGTTACAAAAGGCATCAGTACCATCTTTAATACCACAGCCTAAGCAGTTCACTGTTGAAAGATGCAGGGAAACTGACAATACATAAATGAATGATGTTTTGCCTTGTTCATGTTTTCAGCTTGTTAGCTCCCTTTATAACAAACAGTTGCCTGGGATTTTATTCTAATTTACTTTTACTTGATATCACATTATTAATTTGTATTTTTTGAAATTCTTTGTATTATATAAATTATGTTAACAGACTTTAATACTTCGTGGGTACATTAATAGTTTGAGATCTGCTTATAAAGATCAATTTAGCATCAATAATGAAATATTTGTGCATTTCTTATATTAAGGGAACCATTGTTAACCATTTGCCACTCACAGTAACAGATTTATTTTCATTGGCATTTTCTGGTTCATCACTTCATTCAGAGTAATGCATTCAATTCATGATCTATCACATCTTGATATTAACATAAATCAGTAAAGGTTGATTCTTTTTTCTTTTTCTTTACTTCATAATTTAGTAACATTCTCCATATTTACTTCATAATTCCCTGAAACTTTTCCATTTGTTTAGACTTTAAATTCTGAAGATGTGTTTGTTTATTATAACTAAAGCATCATTCAAATATCCATATCTAACTTTGAATGCCAGTTCATAAGTACCTCTAGGTTCGGGTGAAAGATTAAGAATTTAATTTTTAATATTCAGTAGCCAAACAGCTATAGATTCTTTGGCACAGTTTATTACTGTCAGCTAACGCGTAACTTTATTCCAAAACAATAAGTTAAAGTAGAAGATAGGTATTGTCTACAGATGAATAGCAGTGTTTAATAATATTTATTTTCAAAGTTTAAAATTATAAATGTGTTCCTTTATATTTTTGTTCACGTTTGCCTATTTATTGTAGAGCATCCGTGACACAGTAGCTATAATCATTATATTGTTCTAAGGCGCTACAACCCGAGATCGGCGATGACCTGCCGCAGCGACTTCTGCTTCCCCAATCTCTGTCTTACCTTCATTGAGAGAGGACAGTATTGCAGGGGAGCATGCCAGCATTCCGCCGGCCGCCTATCACGCGGCTTTATAGATCGAAGAACGTCACCTCTCTATCGGGCAGCTCCCCAGTTATCCTCATGAGGCTGAGTGGACTCTTTTCTTAAGCAGGTACCGGAAATCGAACCCGGGTCCTCCAGTCAGCAAAGCTAACCATTGGATCAAGGAGGCGGTCCATAATATTACATTGAAAATGTATATGAAACATTCATAATGATAATAACTAACAATATATGGTATACATTACTCATTGCTCTCACTTACAAACCATAATACAGAGGGTGCCAAAAATTTATACATACTTCAAGCAAAGAAAAAACTCTGTTAACATAACAAGACTGAAGTCACACAAACAGAAAATGATGAGTACTAATCACATTAGACTTTTACGTTACAGATGTTGCTCAAAATACCATCGGCGTCGATATACTTCTGACTACGTTGAACTACTGATTGAGCAACGTTTACGAAAGTGTGCTCAGCGATTTCAGCACATGTCGTTTAAATTTCTTACCGAAGTGTTGCCAGTGTATCTGGTTTTCTACGGTATACAAGAGTTCCCCATAAGTAGAAGTATGAATAAATGAATAGTGTTTAACGCCCGTTTTTGCTACAGAGGCACCACAGGCGATGGACATTGGTGATACATGAAATGAAATGATATATTGGGAAAGGATATATTTTTAAGGAAGAAAACGTTCCAGGACAAAGTTTAGGGTACCTCCTCTGCCATTTATGAGGACTGAGGAAAACCTGGAAAAATCCCAAGTCAGGGAGGACGGTCCTGGCGGGATTCGAACCCCAGACTTCCCGCTCACGAGTCCGCGATTTAACGACCTCGGCCACCAGTGGCGGTTTATAGGTAGAAGTCCAACGGAGTTAGATGCGGAGAACAGTTCTGTTCTGTACACACGTCTCCATTGCCTTTGAACTTCAACAACATTCTCGGTTTTCCAATACCACTTCAAAATTGCTTTCCGCTATTCAAACGATAATCTTGGCTCCTTTTGTTGTAGCAACGCTAGCATAACGTAATGTGAGTCGCATCTGTTTATAGAACATCATGCGATAATCTTGGCTTCATTTGTTGATTTATCTGTCACGTAGCAGTGCTATCATAATGTGAGTCACCTCTGTTTACAGAACATCATACTACATATTACTGTAGTTTTTCGATTCAACTTTGAAATATATTAAATAAATATCTACTGTGACTGTGTGTATACATTTTTAGGCACCTTCGTTATATCTGGGCTTAATAAGACAATTTTGTATTCTTAGTTCTGATTCTACGTTTTCTAGAGGGTTTCTATACTTATTTTTTAAGATAAATGAACACAGAGATGATTTTTCACATAACTAGATAATGGAAGCCATCATTACTTTCATGACCTTTAATAGTCCAGAAGATTTCATAGAGGCAGGCGAGCCCCATCCTAAGCATTTCGCTGCCGAAAGATGCTTGATGTTTGCAAGGGAAACTATGTATGAATGTCCGGCTCGGTCTATTTGAAAGCCCCTTCCGGAACTAATAACTGCTTTTATTATGATTCTAATTTATTTTACCTAAATAATTACACTTTATAAAATTGTATCATATTTTATTTTCTTATATTTAATTGTTTTATGTATACATTGAAGAGTTAATGCTGTTAACAATACTCATAATGTTTCTTGGACCCTTTGTTTGAGAACAGCTTATCCACAGGATATCGAAATTCTTACTCTTCCTAGCCACATTCCCAGAGAACTTTGCTATGTTGACACAGTAAAATTGATACCACAATAATGGCCGCATTGTGCTCTTGCGGCATTTGAAAGCATCAAAGAAGTATTAAAATATTTCCATACACACGTTACTGAACAGGCCAAGAGACCACCGTCCTTTATGAACCCTTAAGGAAAGAAACTTAGAGTTTACCAAGACACTAAAGAGAACAGTGACTCAGCACTCACCCTGAAAGTAATCGTTTAATTTTGCTTGACGCAAGGCAACACTGGAGCGCTAGAGTGAACTTATAATGGAAAAAATAATGAGAAAGAAAAGTTCGAAATATTCACAGCAAAGGCGTAACTGCTGCAAAAGAAGGATAGGGGGGAAAAGGGGGGCACTTAAACAAAATTTTTGTAATTTTACTACAGCTCCTTGTAAAGATGGAAATAATGTTACTATGAGATCGTAAATAAATGTAATTAAAACTTTATTTATTACACAGTTATTAAAAATGAAATATTCGTATTTTACATGAAAAATGATTTAATTAAAAGCGGACAAAAAGAATACCTTCTTTAACAAATAGTCCTTACTTCCTTCCTTGTATGCGCGTATTAATATTAGTTATATCATAGATGTTGATCTCATTTTATTAAAAATGAAATTTAATGACGTTTTTATATGTAAAATAAAATGGCTTCTTATTTTTACATTCCGTATTTGATAAATGAAGGATATTTGCAGATTAGTATTTTTTATTGTAAACAACTGATTGTAGACTGGGTTACACTTTTTTCTTTGTATTTACCGTCCTTCGTTTATAGGAATTGTACACCAATATCCGGGTCAGTTCCGTTTCTGGGAGCTCATAGAGTACATATGCATACTAAGGGGTTCCCTGATAGGGCCGTCGATGACAACACACTCAGTAGATCCACACTAAACCTGTGGCAGATTATTTCTTTGGTTTATTTACGGACGCTCTTTAACATCTCAGGTCGTCCCATTCAGTTCAGTGCGTGAAACCGGCCAATGCATTTTTTATCTGAAGGCTCTTCTTACAGGCTTGAGGTAAGCCTACTACATGGGACCCACGACTTTATTTCCCTTCCGAAAGAAGTCATGCTTAGGATTTTTACGTCCCAAAAAATCCATCCATCCTGGCCGGGATTGAACCCCGGATCTTGGGTCTACGAGGCAAGAATGGTAAACACTAGACCACCAGGACCACCCTCTGTGGGAGAGAAATATTATTCCCACATTTCATCTTTCTTAAAATGTGCAGAGAAAAACAACGGAAAACGTTAATCAGATTAGTCAGCTGCAGGAAACAGAACCTCCCCATGAGTTAACCCTGTTCAAACATGCTCCGTGGTTTGTTAACGTACCACATAAAAATACTTTCAATGGGCGCAAGCTCCGCAACTTGCGCAATGTGTCGATGGCCAACCAAATTATGACAAGAGCCAAAACAATGTAAAAAATATCTTCATTATATGTATGCCAAAAAAGTATACACACTTCAAACAAAGAAAAAACTGTATTAACATAACAAAACTGAATTCATACAAACAGAAAATGATGAGCACTAATCATCTTAGACTTTTACAGTTACAAAGTTGCTTAAAATGCCCGCCATCAGCGTCGATACACTTCTGAGTACGTTGAACTACGGATTGAGCAACGTTTGCGAAAGTGTTCTCAGCGATTTCAGCACATGCCGTTTCAATTTCTTCCCGAAGTGCTGCCAGTGTAGCTGGTCTGCCCAGATGTGTCCTTATGAACATCCCATACGGTACCACGAGTCTCAAATTTGTCTCGAATGCGTGCAATTGTTACTCGCGTTGGCGGTTTTGTTCTGTACAGCGTCTCCATTGCCTTTGAACTTCAACATTCTCGGTTTTCCAGTACCATTTCAAAATTGCTTCCCGTTGTTTAAACGATAATCATAGCTCTATTTTGTTATAGCAACGCTAGCATAACATAATGTGTGTCACATCTGTTTACAGAACATCATACTACGATAATCTTGGCTCATCTGTTCATTGTTGATTTACCTGTCACGTAGCAACGCTATCATAATGTATGTAAGTCACATCTGCTTACAAAACATCATACTACATATTACTGTTGTTTTTCGGTTCATCTTTGAAATATATTAAATAGATAGCTACTGTGAAAGTGTGTATACATTCAACGTTTTTACCTTGAGGAATGATGCACAGTTACAAATCTTATTCTGTGTTTGAGAGACATTTTCCTGCTTAAATTTGTAAATAAGAACTCAAAATAAAGAAACTCGATTTTGAGAGAATGTAGGCTTTCACGGCCAGGGTCATAGGTGTCAGTGCAATTTTCTTCCGGGTTGTTATGCCGTGGTCTGCTGGAGATGAACTTTCCAAACGTTTCGTCGCAACTACGGCGGACATCTTCAGTGGCGTGGACGGAGCTTCCTCCGTTGATTGACTGCGTCTGATTTTCACCAACGGTCAACGCTTCAGACGCAGTGAATCAACGGAGTAAGTTACGTCCACGCCACTGAAGATGTCCGCCGTAGTTGCGACGAAACGTTTGGAAAGTTCATATCAAACAGATCACGGCATAACAGCCTGGAAGAAAATTGCATTGACAAACTGGTTTTTGTGTATTAATGAAAGATTACTTTTTGAAAGAGACAGAAACTCAAGGCAAAGATGGACAAACATTACGGCAAATCTGCACCTTAGAATGTATTACTCAGCTAATATTGAATTAGCTTTTTACTGAATTGCTCACATTTGCCGAGACGTAAATTATGGATGATTTCTTCGAACACTCCATTCAAATGGAGCATCTATATTTTTCATTTGCATTTACTTACATATTGGACGAGGTCTGTATTGTATAAATGGATTATGATTTTAGATGTGACCGAACGAACCGTCCGGACTTCCTGTCGATGCAACGACTCCCGAAATGATATAACATGATGCTGAACGATCTGAGAGCGAAGGTGTGGAAAATTTCTGAAACTGTGGGCATTTATAGACACCGGGTGCATAATATTTTGCACAATTGTATGCAAATGGGGGGGGGGGGGAACTATCGGCATTTGCTAAAGTTGACCGTATGTCTTCTACATTTTTGTTTGTATTTAACCGAACAATCCTCGTATTACGGAGTCATAAACCATTCTATTCAGGGCGTGAAACGGCCGATACATTTCGCTCAGAGGCCTCTTCTTTCAGGCTTGAGGTTCTTTATTGTGCCGTAAATGTATGACATGGGGCCCACGGCTTTACTTCCCTTCCGAAGGAAAGGAATACTTGGGATTTTTACGCTCGAAAAAATCCATCGATCCTGGTCGGGATCGAACTCGCGATCTTGGGTTTAGGAGGGAAGGCAAGCATGTTTACCACTACACCACCACGCGATTTTCTATTGCGTATTAATTCAAAATTAGTAAACACAGTCGTGATACTTGAGGGAGAGTCTGTGCAAGGAGCTGGACAAATATTTTTCACTTCAATGAATGAAGGATAATGCTGACAATTTTCCTCTGCTTATGTACTAATAAATTATTCGATCGTCGTTCGGGGTGTGGTGACTGCAGCGAAAGGTGCAAATGAATAAAGTTCTATAACAGCTCCAGCAGCCACGCTAGGTATAATGAAAGGAAATACCCTTACATGAAACTGTAAGTTTCCATAGCACTAAATGCGACAGAATTTTCACATCCTGTTCCACGCAAGGATGTACAAGAGACAGCATTATAGCGTATTACCCTCGTCCATTTTCTCTCTATTTTTATTTAGTTGTAATTTTAATTGACATTAGTGTTTAAAAATATAATCTAGTTTTCTTTTTCAATGCTTGCACGAATAAATCTCTTGTAACTTTTTTTTTTTTTTTAAATTTCCACACAGTCAATGGATAAAGAACGGACGAAAATTGTTCATTCATGTGCCCATTTCTCGCATTTTGTAATGTTTTACTCTTCTTCTTTTCGTTACTTTCCTCCGGAAATGCTATCAATATTTTTCAGTTAATGTTGAAAATTACTGTACAATAAATAGTATATAGTTTATTTAGATGCTCTGAATGCTCCATAAAACATTTCACACTGAATTGTCATGTTTTCAACATCCATGCGTGTACAGAACAAATTTAAATGTGAATTTTCCACCATATAATACTTCCGCTATAGGTGGTTGTTAGAGTTTTATAGAAGTCATATGTACCCTAACAACCCTAACCTCAAATTTACGGAAATAGTGCAAACAAATACGGAGTACAACCAAGCAGCCGCAATTATCGAACATTTTCGCGCTGGGCTTTCGGCGACTGAAACAATCCGATATCATCTGTGTACGATATTGTACACCCGATCAACCGGAGGAGCGACTCGCCCACGACCCCGAGGATGACCCGTAATAACTAGAACGACATTTCCTGTCAGTGTTTACCTGATAGATGTCATGTCTAGTGAGGGTAACGTCATGCCCTCGCATTTCTTTCAGAAAGGGGAAACTGTCACCATAGAAGTTTATGGAGGTGTTCTGACGAATGTGTTGAAACCGTGGCCTCGGGGAAATGACATAGATGATGCATCGCCACAAACCAGCCATTTAGCGCAAAACTGATTGTCGAATAATGGACAGGTTGTGGCCTAAAGGATTCTGGCCACTGCCCCCCAATAGCGGATTTGAACTCTACTATTATGTTTGGAAAGGGTTACTAACAAGCCTACACACCCTAATGTGACATCTTTGCGCTGTGCTCTCGACTCAGCATTTGCCAATATGTATGGCACTGTTTTATACAGTGTGCAAGCTCTTCAGACTAAAGATGGAGACGATCTTTATCCCTGAGGAGGGTTACTTCGAGTAATTTTACTCTGAACAGCTCATACAACTGACATGAAAAAAGATTTTTTTTTAATTTTAATTTTTTGCAATAAAAAGTATTTAAAATGTGTTTAATTTGTCCTGCGTTACGCGCCGCGCCCTGTTTACTATGTCATGAATTAAACATAAGCAGCAGAAAATTGAAAGAAAATCGCACAAAGAGTGAAAAAAATTTAATTGACTGCGTACCTGCCAAACTTTGCTTTACTTGTTTGGTGTTACACTTTCAGTATGACTGGGATTATCAAACGGCCTTAGGTTACCATGTTTGAGCAACGTATGCGAATCAGCAGGAACTGTACATAAATAGCTTAAAATTTATTTCCCTGCTGCGAGATATCTTCATATAGGACATACTATGCCTAAAAAGTTATAACTTTGCGAAATTATTTTTGTCATTCTCCTTAAACTGTATCTGGCATACTTTGTAAATGTGTTCTCTTGCTATGCCATTTATGACCCCCTCTGTTTCATCTGCTCCTTGTATATATCTGCTGGAACTCTTGTCGCCTTCTCTAGGAGGTGGGACTTACAAGTCAGTACCTAGACGGGTAACCTGTACACACCGAGAGATTCCCTAAGTGGATGATCAGTCCAGTGTGAAATGGAAAATATCCGAATTAAGGCCCTAAACACTCATTAAAAGCAGTTATTTAACAATATTATTTGAAATAAAATTTTATTCAGTGTTTGTATATTACGTAAATGCTATAACGCTCAATATAAAGCCACAAACATTTAATAGTAATAGCTGTTTAGCTATGTTAATATAAGTTCATTTACGTATGTTATTACATAAGATAAAGGCTATAATATTTAATTTGAAACTAAAATATTCGTTGATATTTAATTAAACAAGTTCATTTGCACATGTTTTAATCTTACTTAATGACTTTCATTTTCAATTCAGATGACAACATTCGTTGGCAATACGTTTTATGTCGTATAAATCTTGTAAGCTCATTTGTATAGCTTTCACGCAGCAAATAAGCACTATTACAATGCAAGTCTTAATGTTTGTTTGTTGGCCCTTATGACATTATTCATAATATAAAAATATAACAGTTCAAAGGAACACATACATAGCCAAGAATGTGAAAAGATTAAACTACAGATTAGAAAGATGTAATATTACGTGAATCAACCAATGGCAAGCGTTAACAACATTAATAATGTGTAACAAGAATGAAACACGAGACATACAGCTTTATTGCGACTAAGTAGGAACGAATGAATTTCATTAGCTTAGTATACTTATATTAAAAGTATAATGCATTGTAACGTAAAGTATTATTACAATCCTGTTGTAATAAGTGACTGTTTTTATCTTAAAAATTGTTAATTATGCGTTGGATTCAGTCGAGAGAAGTCGTGTTTTAAACTACATTAGCGGAAATAGTGGTTTTTACTCCGTATAAAAACAGTATTTTAACATTATTTAAAGAGAAGTAGCAATAAACATTTCGTGGAAGAAATTACAAAAGTAATTTCACATAAAATGGTAGGAATTACGAGTGTGAATTAATATCCATACACAGTTTTTGGGAGAGAAACATAAATTATAACACGCCTGTCTCGTATTCAGCCTGCATATAATTATATCCTCAGAGCATATGGTAATTAGAAAAAGTGTACTGTTCTGGTAATACAAAACGTTAATACGCCGTAGATTTCTATCCGTGGTGATTTTGCTATAATTAAAATCACACTGCTTTCACCTCAGACACATGAATCTGAAAATCCAGGTACATGATCAAACCCAGAACTAGTGGAGCATATTGTAGTGGTGTTAGTTAGTCTACGACTGCGGCACCTCCATTTATTCCGCCACAAATTTGACGCCCAACGTGTCGGCATCTGCATCGACGACGACCTGGTATTAGTTAACCATCGCAAATGTCGGGCTCGTCTGGAATACCTCACAAACACAGAAGACGCACACACAGAGATGGAATAAAGATAAATTGTCAAATGGAGAATGAATCTGAGGCAGAGAAATATTATCACACCATTTGCTGTTTCTGAAAATGGACTGAGGAAAACCCGAAAACCTAAGTCAGGTTAGTCGACTGCAGGATTTGAACTTGGGACTTCCCGAATACGAATCCCCAGTGTTACCGCCATAGCGAACCCGCTCGATATGAAAAGAGGAAACAATATTTTAAGGATAATATCACCTGGAATATATAACATTTATTTATAGCACATGTACTGTTTCTAGATTAACGGAACATATTTATTACCTGGATTCGGGGCTAACTTAAAATATAATGGAGGTTAATATAACATCATGCAAAAAAGTTCATTTTTGGAGACAGTTTAATAAATCAAAATACATGAATTGGATACCATTGATAAATTATCTTTCAAGTGATCAAAATTAAAATTTATGCTCCATGTGACCTTTTGCCTAAGCATTTATAGGCATGCTCTCTATTGCCCAAAAGCAGAAAATAAAGCCAGTCCCAATATTAAAGAAGGTCGTTGTTTTATATGTGCAAAGTCTTATAGTAAACTGCCTTTTGCAGTTGTCTGCAAACAAAATACTACATAGAACTAAGATCTGGAATTCAGGGGTGGCGAATGCTTGAGAGAGACCATTCAAATCTAAGATATTAAATGTTTATATTCTGTTTGCTAGCAGTTGCATTTGAATGATTATTTCACAGGCAAATTTCCAAGCACTGTGCTGCTTCTTGACGGGCAGATAAGTTGTCATATTCATCCATATGCTTAATGAAAATTTATCTTCTTTTCATAAGTTCATTAAATGGGCACTCTAGAGAGAAAACAAAGGAAGATGATTACATAACAAATGATAAAGGTAACAAACAATATTATGATATATTGGGCAAAAAGTTTTACACTAACTTACAAAAAATAAACGGTGCGAAATAACTGTGAATAACTAAGTATTATAGAAGTCTATTCTACAGTGCTTGGAAATTTGCCTGTGAAATAATCATTCAAATGCAATTGCTAGCAAATAAAATATAAACATTTAACATCTTTGACCTTTTTGACCTATCGTGTGCTTTATTTGCCTAATAGTAATGCAAAATATTTCGTCGCATGAGCCAACTTTCAGTTAATCCTTCTAGTTCTGTGTATGGTGTGTTATGAAATGGAAATTACTTATGTAGAATTATAACCTCAAACAATAGCAAGAGGGAGAGGGAGAGATATAATACAAATGAAGCTCCAAGAATCAAATACCTCGACATTTTGGGTAAACTTTGGTATCCTTCATAAACGAGCAAAGTGACATACTAATTCGAAAACAATTTGAACCCATTACAAAAGGTACACATGTAATATGAATATTGGCAATCAACACTAAGCCCTTGCTACAACATCTGTGGGAAAGGAAAATTCTTGGGTACTCATTTGGAAACCAAGCTTGCGAACTTGGTCGGAAAGAAAATAAAGACTTCACACAATACAGGAAAAGTAACTATAATATTTGAGGGCAAATTAAATTAATAATGACAATAGTTTTTATAAATAATGCGTATATACCAATTTCGCAGAATAGATATACAAGGTAGGTCCATAGGTTTCCGGCCTAACCATTTTATAGGAATGATAAAGATAAAAACTGTAATTCACATTTCAATATAGTTACCCTTTATTGCAATACACTTCTCACATCTTTGAATTAACATTTCAACCCCCTCCCCCCCCAAAACAAGAAAATCAGAAGTCTTGTCTGCAAAATGGGCACACATAGCATTCATCACTTCTTCGTCATACTTAGATTTCCTTCCTCAAAAGTCCTTCTTGAGTTTTGAAAAGAGTCACTGGGAGCTAGATCTGGGCTGTAAGATGGATGATCGATCTCCTTGAAGCCACATTTCTTCACATCTTCCTTTGCAACAAGAGTTGTGTGCACAGGCGCGTTGTCTTGAAGGCGCACACCACCACGCAGCTTTCCTCGCCTTTTCTCTTTGATGGAAGCACGTAGTCTATGCAGTAGGCTAGCATAGCACTCCTCATTTACTGTGGTGTTCCTCTCCTTGAAGTCAATGAAGAATATTCCTTCACAGTCCCACAAGATTGTGGCTATGATCTACTTGATTGAGTGTGCTTACACGCTTTTCAGACTTATGTTCGTCTAAAGTGTGTGTTTGGAACTACTAATTTAGGAATCACATTATGACTTGGAACTGGATCACCTGGGACTTTCTCTTCAGATAACTGGAAAGCACGAGTGGACTAGGTAAGGACATAAAAATCAAAAACATTCGTTGTGGAATAGAATAGTTTGGCTTTATATTTGTTCCTTTCACTATTCAAACGACACTGAGTGGCGTGAGACTCAAGACCAACGTAGTATTTGGATAAACCGTGTCTGCCCCAACTCGTGCACCCGGATGGTCTCTGAACCATGCACCCCTTGGTCATCTGATAATTGGATGACCCGATATAACCAGAGGTTGGCACGAACGTTTGCTCAGTTTTTTATTTACGGAGTGGCGAGAGCATAAGATAGCAGGTCATAAACATATAGAAACTCCGTTTTGTTTCTAAGCAATGTTGTGATATTGCAGACACCGATGCCGTGATAAGATAACCGCCGGAGAGAAGAATAGTTAGAATTAATAAGTGCCACAGTTCAGCGTTTAGCATTTATGTAAAGGATTGCTTTTAGTTTTGCACTATTTTCTTGTTATGTAAGTTATATTGTTTAGCGAAGGCGCTTTGAGACAGCCTGAAGCAAATAGGAAAATGATGCGCTCCCTTGACTAGAGTACTTCATTGAGAATCGTAGCAAAAGTTTTATGAAATCATATATCACACTCGCTCTAGGATGTCGGTCCTGGTGGTGTAGTGGTAACCATACTTGTCTTCTAAACCTCAGATCGCGGGTTCAAAAGCGGCCAGGATCGATGGATTTTTTTCAGGCGTAAAAATCCTAAGTTTAGCTTCCTTCTGAAGGAAAGTAAAGCCGTGGGTCCCGTGTCGTACATTTACGGCACGAAAAAAATCTCAAGCCTCAAAGAAGAGGCCTCTGAGCAAAATTTGTGGGCCGTTTCACGCCCTGAATTGAATGGGACGCTGATGACCTGAGATGTTAAAGAGCGTCCGTAAATAAACCAAAATCAAAATCAATCGCCCTAAGATCCAGTAGAGAAATGCTAGAAAATAGAGAATTTTTAAACAACATTCCTGATGGATTCATCATCTTCCCAAATCTACTGTTAAAGCAGTCTTAAATAGAAAATGCAAGAATATACAATGTGACCAGTTCAAGGGCCTTTTTCATATGAATCAACGAGCTCTGTAAAATGTATAAATATATGAGGTATATTACACCAAGGCAAGTAAATGCCGAAATTGAGAACTGCCATTCTTGAAGCATTTTTCTCACTGGGAAACCGGTAACGGATGTGATGATTTACGACACACACACACACACACACACACACACACACACACACACACACACACACACACACACACACACACACACACACAGGAATAGGCATTTTGTAAGAAGAAAGTGACTTTATCTTGACTTTTTAAAGTGTTTCAGAGTGTGAACAAGCGAAAGACCTTATCCTAACAGCAGTAAATGTTGGATTTCAAATACTGCACATATTAAGTTCTTGGCATGTCCCCCTGTGTGGTCTTTTCCATCCACTTCTCATGTGCGGGCACCCATAGCCAATTACGCCACCCCGTATGATGGGGTTACGACGAGACAAAGGGCGCTTAAAAATGCAGTCCCACCTGTTGGAATTCTGATATCTAAAATACTCACAGAAGAATTGTAACCTAAAACTGAGAGAATGCTCACAGGGAAATTAATACAGAAGAGATAGGAAGATTTTACTGTAGTATGTAAGAGATTCATTAATTGGCTGTCAAGTTTGATGTTTTTGTAGGGTGTAGCTCATCATTACTATCAACAACCTCGATTTTGGTTGCCTTGGTGAAACCAGGTTTATGCTTTATTCAGGCATACAATTTTACATTAATTGTACATTAGTAATTTCCTATATAACAATGTAGACAATTGTGTTTCACGCGAAATTTCTCATCGTCACTGATGGCAAGTGTTGCTCTTGTCCTAATTGAAAACAAGCCACAAGTGAGATTGAAGATTTTCTTCTGTAAATGAAGATCTGCGTTGAGTTAAAATACACCACTCAATAAACTGAACCAATAGATGCTGGTGCAGTTGCTACTCACATGACCAAATTACTCAAATTTGGCATCTTATTCTGTTGTTTCTTCCAGAAGGAAAAAGTAGAAATGAAAGTAACATCCCTTTGATTAATTACGTAATACATAAACAATTCCTGCAAATGTACATGAAATTCTGGTGTTGCTTGTTGCAGGCATTGCATTTGTTTCCAAAAATTAGCACCATCATTATGTCCCCTCATCAAACTACCAATATTTTTGCATGCATACCAGAAATTTCTAACATTTCTTTGACTGGTGAGGTAATAAGCCATACCTGGCTTCCGCATTTAATCTCTTTTAGCAAAGCAGTACTGAAAGAGATTCCAGAGACGTTTTCCTGAGCGAACTCTGATACATCGCTTCTCCCATACTCTGCAAGTTAAGCAAAGGTCATGTAATGCGCTTTCAAACTACCCTGCAATTAAGCATTACAATAGAGTTTAGATGCCTTTTTGTTAGTGTGTGCTGTGTTCGCTTGTGATTAAAATGTCACAAGAAGCTACTACCAGTCCAGTAGGAGAATAAACAAATAAACAAATCACCGGTTTATATCACTTCTGTGCCGCTTGCATTCGCAATTATGGAACACAAGACGTTCGTTAAGTTAAGTAAAATAACCGTTTTTCACCACTTAAAACATATTTTTCGGTTCTGTACCCTCCAAAGCGGGTATGTCGGACGTCTCTCTATCGCACTCCAGTTGTGTTTGGCTACAAAGTAAAAACAACTTTCGACGAGGGTATGGTTAAGGCAGAACTGCTGGCATTGGTCAAGTCTCATGCTAAAGAGTATGAAAAATAAGTAATTGATGAAATGGCTAAACATGCGTTCACATTGTACTCCGACTGCCGCCTTATCACTGCTACTTAAACCTAATAGAGATGATGTGCAGTCAGGTGGATGGATACTTCGCCAGAAATAACACAACATTGTCCATCACGATGATGCTATTTGAGTGTAATTTGGGGAGAACATGTTCAAATTACGATTTGAAAATGGTACCATTGTTTTAAATCTGAAAGTTCGGGATCGGAATTAATTGCTAACAACGCTTTAAGATGGACGGGGGGGGGGGTCATTGTTAACAAAGAACTGATGAACCTGAAGGCGGATTGCTGACCTCACAAAATTGTCGCACATAACATACACTAACAAAATCGCCACACACTTGCCTGGAGTGCGATCTCTTCTTGCCGGGAGTCGTAACATCACCAGCTGTGGATATTTCCTTCCGCGCACTATAAATGCTTGTAATTGACACACAGGTAAATTCGCATATTAATTTCACTTCTTCTTTGATAACACATTCTGGACACTTATCGCTGAATTTGTTAAACAAGTTTAGAATTATAACCTTTTGACCATTTCGTAGCGGTTTATTTCGCCTATGTTTCAACACTTGTTTCGCAATATAACTTTCATACTGAGTGTTCTGATTTCTGCAGCTAACGCTCTCACTGTTCATCAACGCCCATCTCCAGCAGTGATTGAATTAAATCAACGTAATGCGCTTTAAGAATTAGATCTAAAGGTTGTGCTTCTTGATCTCTTTCGCGTTCCTTGTCGAAAGTCTGGCACCCCACGGATCACCGTTTGATATGACAAAGTTTCATTGCCATAGGCTTCTCGCAGACCTGCATGGCATTCACTCACGTTCCTAACACGTGCCGTTTCAATTTTAATCTATGCCCACTGCTCACTTTTAGAAAACTTAGGGCGGTCGTGGTTTACACTGTTACTCTGCCTACAGGTCAATAATGACGCTGAGGTTGTGAAACAGCTATGTCATTCCTCTAAACGTGCTGAGAACAACGTGCTCACAGGTTCAGCAATTAGAGAAATTAAAGATTCAATTGACGAAATAATGTTACAAAAGATATAAGTGTTTGGCTAATCCGAATATCGAGGCGTGGCGACAGTGTTGCCACCATTTTTTTCCAGCCCTCGTATGCAAAATTGACAATGCTCCATTTTCTATTTTGTAACTCCACATATCCTGAGAAATTGAAATTAGCTTCATTTGTGAAATAGAGCCGAGATGAACATGATCCATAAACCAGCAACAGATCCTGGCGTTTTTTATCCATGAGTTTTATTTCAAGTACAGCCATACTAGAAGATGAAGCAACTGAGTAGCTTTATACGCACTGCCAGCAGGTACACCAACTTACTGGGTTAAGCGTGCTAAATACTTGCAAGAAGTTTCCATTCGATAAGCTTATTTCATCAAGCTTCTCCCCACCCGGTTTTTTGATCTCAGCTTTTTATCAATGAAAACGCTTTCGATTCGAATTTACTTCACCAATCTGAAGTCACTTCCCTTGTTATACCTGGAAATTTAGCATGACATTTTCTTCTATAGTGCTTGTACGGTTTCTTTTTCCCGTACCTAACAATAGTTGTAGATCATTATCTCATTCTGGGCATACTCAGCAATACAAATGAATAAATAAATAAAAACAAGGATAGAACATGTAATAAGCACTTTCTACAAAAATGCAACAGGAATAGTTTGCAAGATAATCAAGACTGCCTGCTTCAGTCAATTACGTCCACGAAAAGTCAGCCATACAAACTCCGATTGCGTAGCAGAATGAGGGCATATGTACACGTACCTTAAGCCAGCACCGCAGCTGAATTATGCATTTCATTCGGTTTTTTTAACATTTTTAATGCCCGTCATAATAAGCTGAGAATTAAATATTTTATTCTTGAAGCAATTTAAAGTAATATATATCACCCCGCTATCTAAAAATTAATTAAACATGAATATATTTGGTGTTTTGAAATGTAAAACCGTGGTTTGTAACTGTATACATTTTCAGTAAAATACTCATCGCACTTTTCTTTAACTCACTAGCTGTGAACTTAATATTAATACTTTCCAAGTGATAATTAAATTCAATCGTCTCATTTACACAAATCTGCATCAACTGCCCGAAATGTCTATACATTCTATTCTATATCGTCCCCTACTACTGATCGGCAAATTCATCTGATATAGAGTTGGGTGTTAACTATAATTCAATCATATTTACGAGTATTATCTCTGTTTATGAATTCAGTTGTCCGCAGTATTTCCCTTTCTAAATTTATTATCTATTAAAAAAAATGGAATGTTCCCCCATTTCTCATATAATCTATACTGCTCTTGTAACAAAATAATTTTAATTTGTGCTAATTTTAGTTATTGGTGCTTATCTTCATTAAGAAGTCATTCCGCCCTTTCTATTTTACAGTGATGAGAAAAAATCTCATGAAGATAAAATAGTCCTTAAAACTTAAGTTTCGAACCGCCAGTTCAAGATATATTTAGAAGAAATATTCTATTTTGTACTCTTTACATGCTGCTGTTGCTAGAGATCTGCAAGTTTGCATCGAGTCGGCATTTGTTTGTAAGCTCGTTGCCTACACTCAAATGTCTTTTTTTTTTTTTTTTTTAATAATTTTCTATAATATTCCTAAATAATCGCATCCCTTAGATCACATTTATTCTTCGAAGTAGGCAAAGAAATTCTTATTTCGAGCTCGTTAAAAATAACTGAACATCGAAGGCCACACATGTACAACCCTGGCACTTCGCTAGCATGTGTCATACTTTTCAGCATCTGTAGCATATGGAGCGTATCAAGTTTATCAAGGGTCGTGCCAACTGTAGAGGATACCGCTCATGATGTCATAATTAGAGAATGTAACACCCCTCATGTTATTGTTTTGACGTCTGCATAGCTGCTGATGTGCTAATCAAAGCTGGGAAGAAACCGCTGTCCCCAAAAGCAAAATGTTGAGTGTAAGAAGATCTTAGTATTGCGGAATAGTCGCAAATTAAGACGCCGATTTGTTTGCAAAATATGAGGTTTTCAGTTTAACAGCTGTTGCCGTGACAAATTTTGAAGCTCAACACATTCAAAGTAAATACGTTCCATTAGTTTACAGCACGTAATTCGGCGACGTGCATTCACTTTCTGTTGTGTGAGAATATAACTGTTTATGGAAGAAATTCAGTAGAATCCACATTATTTGCCGCTAAATTTTCGCTATAAGCTGTTAAAAAAAAAAAAAAAAAATGCGGTTAATACGGTATTTCATTTTCGGGGTTTGGAGAAACTACTACTTTGGAGATATCAGCACTGGAAAGAGCGGGTCTTGATTAATAACCACAGCGGAAATTAAAGCGTTCGGCTCTCATTGCAGCAGCAGCAGCAGCAGCAGCAGCAGCAGCAGCAAAATGGTAATTGTGGTTCTGATGTTCTAAAATGGTGACTCAAAAGCATTTTCGTCCGATTTTTTATGAGCCTGAGCCAACAAGAATACATACAAACATTACAGAAAACTTTTCCACATTTCTCTAATTCACGTGCAGAAAGCTGTACCAGTTTTCAGAGTTTAGAGAGGAAGAACAGATTTGAAAGACGAGAAGCATACGTTCAACAACAGTAGTCACAGATGAAAATTTCTCTCATGTAGAAGCCATAGTGAAGAACAATCCATAAGCAACTTGCAGGAGAGATAGAAGAGTATCTTAACATCATTCATTGGCCACAAGTGTCAGAAATCCTGCAACATCATCTTCTTGTGAGAAAGCTTTGTTGTTTTTTGGGTACCCTACAACCTCACAGAACAAAAGGTAAGGAGTAGAATGGTTCGGCGTTTGGGCAGTGGCGTTTGATGTGTCCCCAATGTCTTCACAGGTGAAGAAAGATGAACTTTCCAATACGACCAGGAACCAAAGAAGCGATTAATGACCTGGATATTCCCAAATAAAGACTCCCTAGTGAAGGTTAAGCGAAGTCGAAGCATAGACCAATTTCTTCTAAGCATGTGGCCGTTCTGCAACCATTCCACTTGAGAAACAAAAAACACTCTCTGCTAACTGATACACTACAGTTTGTGCTCCTTCCGGGTCTTCAGAACACAAAAAAGGAGGATCGTAGTCTGAATGTGAGGATTGATTAGAAAACAATAGCACTTCTACAAAAATCAAGAGTGACATTGGTGAACAACTCACCGTACAGTCCAGATCTGTCTCCATTTCTTTTTAAGGAAAAACCGAGAGCCATCAATTTGGGAGTCCGGAAAATCCTGTGGACTTCTACGAAGAGGAAGTGGGTGGTATCTCTAAAGAAGTATGCGCGGCTACCTCCATTATTGGTTCCAAAGGATGCAACTTTATATGGAGTGTGAGAGAGACACTTCGAAAAGAAATAGGCAGAGTTTGGTGAGTTGTGGCCGTGTATGTAATAGAATTCCGAAAATCAAATAGCTACCCTCCTAGTGAAGAATAATAAACACATTGTGGTTTGACATAAGATGTTTCTGCATAAATAAACCCTATTCAATCGTAAGAAATAAGGAAACGATCATTTTATGTGTTGTACTTTTAATAATGCCAGGGCTAAGGCAATCTAAGATATACGATTGAAAGTATGTGTTTTTTAAAAATAGTGTTTAACGCCCATTTTTTCTACTGAAATTGAAAGTGCATGGAATGTACTTTCGAATGATGGTGCATGTGAACAGAGTTGCGTGTCTAAGCACTCCCCGAAGTTCAATTGGTAAACAATGTTACATGGCATCCCCTTCTTCCTGTGATTTCACCAGATTGATGCGAAATGTTTCGTAGCGAGTTCCTTCTGTAACTCACTTAATTGATATGGCATCCTCTTTTGCACACTTTTTCCTCATATTCGAGCCCTCCCTTAAGATGCATTGAACTGTTTTTTGCTGGAATTCTTGTTTGCTCTTGTAATTCCACAAGTGTCCAGCGCCTATCATCGCCTAAGCACTGTGCCACCACAATCATCCGTACGTCCTTGTCCGCTGTCCATGATCATCCTTCATCCGTATGCCCACTGTGCGGCAATCGGCAGTCAACATTCTTTCTCTTTCGAAGAGGCCTTGTCCACCTCTCCACTGTTTGTTAGAGCAGGAGCACGCGAACCCAGTACTTCCCGTAGCTCCCGTGCATTCTTGCTGCGTAAAAATGCTATTTTCACATATGCATTCTTCGTGACCTCCATTTCTGACACTGTCACTCACCAAATGAAGTTCGGAGTATGCTGAAACATGTATTTTTGCCGACATACACCGTCTAGTCGTTTCATTCGAATGTGCACTCCACCACACACTTTCAGTCGTATGTCTTAGATATTTCGCGTTGTTCCTCGTTCGTGGGAGAAAAATAAAATAGTTGCTATTACTTATGACGTACTTGAAATTTTTTGCAAAACACGAGGGTTTCAACAGACATTTGAATACTTTATACCTGAGTGGTTTGATGAGGAACTTGGTTCACATACTATAGAGGGCAGCAGCAACATCTGTATATGTAGTCACAAAGTGTGCTTTATACACATCAATATTCTATGTAAAATACATATAATACCTCTACTGCGGTCAAATGACTTTAAGCGTGACAGAACAAGCATCTGAGACGCACCATGACCTGGAGCTCCAAAATCAGCTGTGAAACCAGAAATCATCGATAAAATCCATTCTATTGTTTTAGCTGAAGACGAGAGAAAGTGGGAGTTAGCTATGGGCTACGGTTATCTCAACTATGTGGGTTCATTTTATTCTGTATTATGAATTACACATGAAATTAGTTCGCCCAAGATGGATGTCCGGTCTGCTCACTCCGTAGCAAAAGCTAAATTGCATGCAGTCATCGGACGACTGCTTGGAAATGGTTAAAAAGAATCCAAAAGATATTTTGACGGCTTTATGTGACTAGGAACGAAACGTACATACATTACTGAACATAGCGATACGGGTGGCCGATGTTGTTAAGGCACGGACTCGTGAGCGGGAGGTCTGGGGTTTGATTCCCGCCAGGACAAGAAAAACCACTTTCCCAATTTATCCTTTCATTTCATGTGCCATCAATGCCCCACCTCCTTTAGTGCCTCAGTAGTAAACGGGCGTTAAACATTATTTAAAAAAAATTACTATACACCGAAACGAAACAGCAGTCTAAATCATGAGCCGCAGAGGCGAACCTGTTACGAAGAAGGCAAAATGCCTGGAAAGAAGGAGGGTAATCCTTACCCATTAATTTTGTTCTTCTGATCTCGCTCCCTCATATTACCATCTGTTCCCGAAACTCAAAAAATTCCTGTTTGAGCACAAATTTCAGTCAATGAAGATGTTCTGCAGGAGGTAAACGTATTTTGAGTATTTCTAAGAAACCCACTTCCGCAAGGGAATAACGAACCTGAAGAAGTGCTAGAGTAAATGTTAGAGGGACTATGTCGAAAAATAAAGTACGTTGTATGATTGAACTTTTTCCCTATAATATCAAACCGAGTAACTTTTGAAATCACTCTTGTACATTAAGGTATGCTATAGGAAAATATTATCAAACATTTACTTTTGAAATCCCCCTCGTACATTAAGCTAAGCTGCAGTAAAATATTAGTATCACACAGTTACTTTTGAAATAACTCTCGTACATTAAGGTATGCTGCAATAAAATATTATTATCAAACAGTTACTTTTGAAATCACCCTCATACATTAAGGTATGCTGCAGTAAAATATTAATATCAAACATTTACTTTTGAAATCACCCTCGTACACTAAGGTATGTTATAGTAAAATACTAATATCAAACAGTTCTTTTTGAAATCACCCTCGTACACTAAGGTATGCTATAGTAAAATACTAATATGAAACAGTTATTTTTGAAATCACCCTCGTACACTAAGGTATGCTATAGTAAAATATTAATATCAAACAGTTACTTTTGAAATCACCCTCGTACACTAAGGTATGCTATAGTAATATATTAATATCAAACAGTTACTTTTGAAATCACCCTCGTACACTAAGGTATGCTATAGTAAAATACTAATATCAAACAGCTACTTTTGAAATCACCCTCGTACATTAAGATATGCTGCAGTAATATATTAATATGAAACAGTTACTTTTGAAATCACCCTCGTACATTAAGATATGCTGCAGTAAAATATTAATATGAAACAGTTACTTTTGAAATCACCCTCGTGCATTAAGGTATGCTGCAGTAATATATTAATATGAAACAGTTACTTTTGAAATCACCCTCGTACATTAAGGTATGCTGCAGTAATATATTAATATGAAACAGCTACTTTTGAAATCACCCTCGTACATTAAGATATGCTGCAGTAATATATTAATATGAAACAGCTACTTTTGAAATCACCCTCGTACATTAAGATATGCTGCAGTAATATATTAATATGAAACAGTTACTTTTGAAATCACCCTAGTACATTAAGATATGCTGCAGTAATATATTAATATGAAACAGCTACTTTTGAAATCACCCTCGTACATTAAGATATGCTGCAGTAATATATTAATATGAAACAGTTACTTTTGAAATCACCCTCGTACATTAAGATATGCTGCAATAAAATATTAATATGAAACAGTTACTTTTGAAATCACCCTCGTACATTAAGGTATGCTGCAGTAATATATTAATATGAAACAGCTACTTTTGAAATCACCCTCGTACATTAAGATATGCTGCAGTAATATGTTAATATGAAACAGTTACTTTTGATATCACCCTCGTACATTAAGATATGCTGCAGTAATATATTAATATGAAACAGTTACTTTTGAAATCTTTCTAGTACATTAAGATATGCTGCAGTAAAACATTAATATCAAACAGTTACTTTTGAATTCACCCTCAAAATTCGTACAATAAGGTATGCTGCAGTAAAATAACTTAAAGATTACCCATTATTATCATCCAAATCAAAATTATCGGTACAGGACATGTTTCTAAAGATAAGCTCTGAACCATCATTCCGATGCCTATATTAACGAATTTTCGAAGCGAGCACGCCCCGAAGTTCACTGATATCATTTACGCCTGATGAGTTTACAAGCTAACTCAGTAACAGTGCTCCCGTCTGTTCTGCAAAGCATGACGTCATTTCTCAGGAACAACATCCTTAATGAGATTTAAGAGAAAAACTGGACGGTTCCCACCATTAGGGTTTGGTCCTTGTACTGTGTTTCTATGCTTAATCATGGTGCACTGTGATGTTCATCTGTTTTCATGAATTGAGTGTCGTGTGTGGTCATTGCTTTGCGCCAGTTACTTGCTATGGGCGTTTCCAGCGAGTTGCAAGGTCGTCTTAATTCATTTTGATGGGCTATAAACATAAATAGTGCTATTTATTTGGGTGCGCAGTTCAGGGAACTAACGGCAGGCAACCTTCTGAAAGATTTCATTGATAGACGTGAAGATGACTAAGAGTTTCTTAGAATTAATTTTTCTGTACTGGGAACACAAGCAAACGGTATGAGAGGAGGTGAACATTTTCCTGCGCGTCAATTTCTTTGTAATTTTTATCTTCCACTTTCACTTTGATGAACAGCAATCGTGTCCTGGTAGTTGTATTGAGTGACTAAACGCGGATTAACCCAAAATGAATGCTTCAACAGAATTCCCCCCGTTTTGTTCTGAAACAACAATCCACAAGAAGATCGTACCCTTTCGTCGAGGTAAAACACCCTCTTTGCTTTATTATGATTTCATTGCATTTCTTGTCTGTCCTGGTGGTGTAGTAGTAACCATGCTTGCCTTCTAAATCCAAGATCGCGGGTTTGAACCCGGCCAGGATCGGGCGTAAAAATCCTAAGTCTGGCTTCCATCGGAAGAAAAGTAAATCCATGGATCCCGTGTCGTACATTTACAACACAATAAAAAACCTCAAACTTGAAAAAAGAGGCCTCTGAGCAAAATTTACCCACCGTTTCACGCCCTGAATAGAATGGAACGCTGATGACCTGAGATATTAAAGAGCGTCCGTAAAGAATGAATTCCACAATTGCATTTCTTGCTCGCACAGAAAAATTTGGATTGATTTCGTCTGCCCTTCGCTTTAGAGTCCTCTTTTTATTAGTGTAGCAGGAATCGAAAGGTACGGCCAACTTTCTGAGTGTTCACAAATAATCACTTTCTGTCACGTCATTGGATTAATTAGGGCCAGTTTCCTCGTGGATGTGGCGGTAACCCTTGAAAATAGGCCAAACGCTCTAAGGTGTTGGTAGTTATAAAGGCTGTAAATGCTGAAATTGTGGGTCTTCATTTAAAAAAATTGGTGGCAGCGTATAAATTTCATCAGAGAAACGGATGCCATATCGCGACAAATATTTATTTACATTCTTCAAGGGTGCCAGGATTTACTATATAGCATTGTTCAAAGGTAAATGTGCTTTCAATTAAAAAGAAACTTGAAAAATACTCTAACATGTTAAGTCTTG
The DNA here is from genome assembly GCA_030762175.1 of Metallyticus violacea. Classification (NCBI taxonomy): domain Eukaryota; kingdom Metazoa; phylum Arthropoda; class Insecta; order Mantodea; family Metallyticidae; genus Metallyticus; species Metallyticus violacea. Next base: position 61,458,195 of record CM060830.1, on the reverse strand, counting down.
TGTTTAAAAAAAAAAAAAAAACATTATTTTTAAATGAAACTTGGCATTGTTATAATAGTGAGAGTTAATCTTTTTAAATAGCATATTTTTTCATATATCTAATTGTTTGTCTATGAAAGACCTAATGCTAATTTAATTAAATATGGAATTTCTATAATTATTATTTTTAAAATTTCTTACCAAAGCACACCAATATATCACAATTTTTTTAAATCAAATGCTATTACTTCCATATTTGACATTTTAGGAAGCATTATAACAATTTTTACAAACTGTCATAACAAATACAACAAATATTACAGAGAGTAAACTTATTTCTTTCATTTTAAACATTTCGCTTTAAAATTTGTTGGGATTGTCTAAAGTCCTGTTAATGAACTTTTATATTTTTGTATCCTATCATCATAATCATCATCAGCTCACTTTTCTCACTTTCTCGTAAAAACAACTGCAAAACTTCCCTCATAAATCGATAACAAATGTAATTGACATGTAAAGCAAATGAACTTTTCCATAGCGATAAAGAGAAAGATATTCTGTTTCAGAGAGGTAATAAGAACAATTGAATAGGGTGTCATTTAAAAATGTTTTTCATAAAAAAATATAATTTCAAGATTAAATGTACATGTTCCGAGTGTTTTCTCAAGAAACTTATTGAACTAAAATACACAATGTGAAAGTAAATTCCTGTAGAAGAACTTATAACATAACATACACAAATAAAGGCATAAACATATAGAAGATCTTAATGATAATTTCCATTCTATGCCGTTTCTTTGTTATCTCTTGAATCACTCAATTCATTTATGTTTGTTTTAATCGCTTACAAAACTGCAATTGAACTAATAACTTGGTGCATTAATAATGAAATAAACGGTTTAACCGCTTCGTTGTGGAAAGTATTTTCATGTATGTTCATATATAGGATGTTTGAAAAAAAAAAAACTAAATGACTTTAGGCTAGAGTTGCTCATATGCAGAGAGCAAAATGTTTTGTATGGTTACAGAGTTTTAAAATTTTTTTTTGTGACCCCAGGCTCTTCACATTTCCTTGAAATAAATGCCAACCTGGAGCCTAAATACCACGTCTCACTTAGAGATCATTGCTTCCCAAAGACAATCCCAAATTTCTAACATCTTCTACAGCAGATTGATGCACCATGATTTTAAACGCTCTACAATTGGAAATCAGTAGGTTTAAATCAAATGAGCCTGGAGGCCGGATAAATGGTCCACCTTTACCTATCCACCGACCAGGAAACTTTGGAGTCGGGTGCTTACGGGCATGTATACTGAAATGGGCAGGAATACCATTATGCATGAAACGAGGTTGATAAGAAATCAGGCTATGTTAAAAAAAGTCTCTATAGGAGTTGTCTTGTAGGTACAATGAGACGTTGAAGTGAAATTGAATATGTAGTTTAAAAGCAATGTATGGGTGCATACCAAAACTCAGGAACCAAAAAAAAATGTTCAGATTTTTGTTGATGTCTACTATATGTATTATGTACACCTGAACTCGCCCTTGAAGCTATGGATATGTTTTGGAAATATTCTGTATGTTAACGGAGTCGACATACAAGTTCTATGTAAGTGCCCCTGAAATAAATACCAGTCACATATAGTATCACTTTCTCGGAAGAAAGCCCAAACATTTCAGAATTTGTTCATTTAATTGGATTATGTGCGCACATAATTACGTTTAATAATTAATTAGAACGCATTTGACTTTCCACGAACAGGAGATCTTTTTCGCTAGCAGCTGTTGGTGCACCAGGTCTAAAGGCTTTGATGTATACAAGGGTTCAATAGTATACCCGGGAGAAAGTTATATCACTTTCCGAGAACTTCTGGAAACAACTGAATAGCGCTAACTTAAATCACATCTCGTCTAACGATGTTTACTATCTGCTTTCTATTTTGTATCTATGTGTCACCTCAGACATACCTAAGACATATTTTCTAAAATTTGTGGTTACACATTAGTAATGTTATAGGATTTACAATGCCTTCTGTATATCGATATGTTTTTGTTTCCCAACTCAAGTCTTCGTAAGACGATAATTCAGTATCCGCGTTGACTGGGAAAACTAATCCAAATGCATACTACCAAACTGATTAGGTACGAGGGTACGTCCATAAGTTTCCGGCCTCGCCGATAAGGAGTATCGCCTTCACAAAGTCTTTATCTAGTGTCATACCTTATCTGTTAAGTAATTAATTGTAGCTGTAACTTCCGCTCCGCTGGGTTCAATTTATATATAATTGCATAAAGAAGGCTGTGTGCAGAATATTGTGACATGTTCAAAATGGAGTATGGAGCTGTTATCAAGTTCTTCACAAAAGAAGGACTTATTCCAAATGAAATTCAACAGCGATTGGACGATGTATATAGGGAAGCATGGGCCAAACTTTTACGAATGGGCCGAGAAACCATTGAAGACGAAGAGCGTGCAGGTTGGCCCTTGGAGGTGCTTACTCCTGAAAACATGGCTCTTGTGGAAGGAGAAATTATGGAAGACCGGCGGCTCAAAGTTACAGAAATAGCAGCAAGGCTGAGCCTTTCTAAAACAACGGTCCTTCGAACTATTGAACATTCAAACATGAATAAGATTAGTGCTTAGACTTTTTTCCTCAGTCCAAAAGCAGCAACGAGTCATCTGTTGTAAGGCGTTTTTGGAGCTCTGCTGTGACAACGAGACAAAAGTTCTGCAAACCATTGTTATAGGAGATGAAACTATGGTCCTCTGCTATGATCCCTTGTCCAAAAGAGAATCAATGGAACCTGGCGAAGCACCGCCTCTAAAGACCAAGGTTACTCAGTCAATCAAGAAGATCATGGCCACAATCTTTTGGGACTGTGAAGGAATACTCTTCATTGACTTCAAGAGAGGGGCACCACAGTAAATGGGGAGTACTATGCTGGCCTACTGCACCGACTACATGCTTCCATCAAAGAGAAGAGGCGAGGAAAACTGAGTGGTGGGGTGCGCCTTCTTCACTACAAAACGCCTGTGCGCACAGCTTTTGTTGCGAAGGAAGCTTGAAGAAATGTGATCGACCTCCACCCTACAGCCCAGATCTAGCTCCCGGGGACTATTTCCTCTTCTCAAAACTCAAGAAGGACCTTCGAGGGAGAAGATTTAAGTGTGACGAAGAAGTGATGGATGCTGTTTATACCCATTTTGCAGACAAGACTTCTGACTATTTTGGGGGGGGAGGGAATTGAAATGTTAATTCAATGATGTGAGAAGTATATTGCAATAAAGGGTAACTATATTAAAAAATGAAATATAGTTATTTGTTTTTATCATACCTAGAAAATGGTTAGGCCAGAAACTTATGGACCTACCCTCGTACATGAATTACACTAACTGTTTTAAACACATTCCATTAATTTTACATTTAAATCTACAGACTTTCCAGAATTTATTATTTCATACACATCTCTGATCTAATTTTCTCCATTATCATTTTTCTTTCTGAAGTGTTTCCGATAAAGGGCATTGAACGTGCATACCTTATTCAAGTTCCTTAGTCTCTCATCATTTACTAGGATGGGTCAGGAGAAGAAGAAATACTTAACATGTTTTTTCTCCTCAACTTCAATGGGGTTGTCACATTTTTGTACATTTAAATTAAAAGTTTCTGGCATTTTTAGAAGTCAAGTAGGAAAATGCACAAGTACGACTTGGCTTAAACGTTCCCCAAAACGGATTCTCATTGCGCCTGCATAAGATTTTATTTTGCTCAGGGGAAGATAAAAACCTCGATGTTCTCTGGAATGTATGCTATGGACCAGTTTTTAATGAGGACGTGATGGTAGAGTTGATGATTAATTCAAGAAAAATGTTGAAGCAAATACATGGTTATTGCAGAGTTTGCAGGGAACTCACGCTTGCACCTTCAACCGTTTGAGATCATTTGAAGAAACTTTGTTGTGCAACAAAAATGGTCCCTTTTTGGACCGTAATGTGACCTGTGATGTAAAGTGAATTTTCCAAGACAACCAAAAACGATCGGCTAAATAGCTGCATCTCGATGAAGCACCGAAATACTTCACAGAACCAAAATCACCCTAGAGTAAGGTAATGGCGACTGCAATGCTCTGCGGTGATTTCACGTACGTATTACAATCTTCTGCATGTGGCTAAGCAAGTTGACAAAATGCATCAGAAGCTGGAAGAAAATCATCCAAGAGTAGTCAATAGAAAAGTTCTTCATGATAACTCCTTGTAAAGTTCACTTCAGAAGCTGAATGAACTGAACTACGAAACGTTACCTTATTCAGCATATTCACACGATGTTTCACTGTCGGTCCTGGTGGCATAGTGGTAACCATACTTGCCTTCTAAAGCCAAGATCGCGGGGTTCAAACCCGGCCAGGATCGATAGATTTTTTCGGACGTAAAATGCTAATTATGGCTTCCTTCGGAAGGGAAGTAAAGCCATGGGTTCCATGTTGTACATTTACGGCAGAAAAAGAACCTCACGCCTGAACAAGGAGGCCACTGAACAAAATTTGTCGGCCGTTTCACGCCCTGAATCGAATGGGACACTGATGATCTGTGATGTTAAAGAGCGTCCGTAAATAAAACAAATCAAACAAAACAAAAGACGTTTCACCAATTCAAACTTATGAACAGCTTCCTGAAGAATTGAGTCTTGAATAGCCAAGAACTTTAGCAAAATGTATAATTCCGATGGCGGTTAATTTTTATAAAGTAAACTTTTAATTTACTGGTGCTTTTTTAAATTTAAATCATGTAACCATCATTAATTTCCGTAAAAGACTTAATAATATAATTTTTTTACTTGATCTCCAATGAACCTGATCGTAATCTATGTTACAATTATAGTTACCTAATCATAAAAATCAATAACATGTGAATGTAGCATTTAAATTTATTGAAAATGTACTAAGTTGAAGAGCATTATTTTTAAAGAAATGTACCTATAGACAGTATTTTCTTTTACAAAGAATTAATACATGAACGGTGAGTTATTGTACATAATGGGAAAATGGAAAAAATTGACGATCGCTACAGGAGGAAGAAATATTATAAGTACATTTGAGGAGGGTACTAATGATGAGACGACAATTCCAGTTTCGTCCTTTGGTCTCTTGCAGTTCCGGCATGACCTTTGGTCCAAGATAAACAGATGTGTTCACACTGTTAAAGATAATGTTTCAGAGCCCGAGGGATGTCCAACGTTTTTATTAGCTGTAGCAAAAATAAAAGATTTGGAATCTTTTTATTGTGACTTATTTAAAGTAACTGTAACCAATTCCAATTTCTTCATTGAATGCAGGTGATGTCCACGAAAGTGTTCTTTAAGTTTCTGGAAAAGCGGAAAATTTAGAGCACCAAGGCTGGTCTGTCTAGTGGATGCCTTAGTGCGGATCGTGGCTTATCATTGTCGCGTTGCAGGAAGACTTTTCGTCTTTCCCATCAAATCTTTTTAAATTGCTTTTTTAAAATTCACAGGGTCAAAATGTGATAGATAGATAACACAATGTGCGCCTGCCCTCCCCTTAAAAAGCTGTTGTCTTTAGTTCTTCAACGGAAGCTTGTGATAAAACCGTTGTTTTTGTGGTATTGAGTTTTGCGTTAATGGTACAAGATGTTCGGTCCCTCATAAATTCCGCGATATAACTGAAGACTTAGAGGAATAGGGTCCTCTAAAGCCTGTGCAAGTCTCTCAAAATACTGTTTCTACTTAAGGAGCCTTTAAAATCGTAATGAATCATTGTAGGTACTGTTTTCTTCTCAGCTTCATTACTTGGCACTAAAATACTTGCATACGTATTCCTTTCAACCCACATTGTCAAGGCTGCGCGGGTGGAATTGGAGGAAATGATATTGATTTATAGATAAAAGTATGATAGGCTATCACATGTCAAATATACAGGGCGACTCATTTGTCTACCTCACCCAAAATAACTTATTTCTGATACGTCAAATGAAAACTTGTTTCAAACAAACGTTTTTAACGATATAAGTTATTTCGAGTGAGCAAGATAAATGCGACATCCTGTATATATTATATTTTTTATTGTAAATTTTTACTCAGATTTGGAAACTTTGAGTGTCCCGACTCAGAAGATAATGGTCAGATATTGATAATTCGTTAATAAGCACTACACCTTCTCAGAGTGTTTCCCACACTTGGTACTAGACTGCAAGCACTAGCGTCACTCTTGTGGCACTTAAATGGCACAAAGCTCGTCTTCGTATGCTACTACATATTTGGGGCTCGAAACTCGCTTCCCCAAGACAGAACTGTAAGAAGTTTGAGTGGTAAGCTTCGCAGGTGTATTCTCCAGGAAGTTAAATGAGGCATTGACGGTATGGGCAGAGGTATTGCCCGGTTGCGACCGTTTTTTCACACACCTTTTCGAAAGCTTTCAAGAGACAAATTGTTGTGTACTGTTCTGCGGTAGCTATCCTTCAGTCTTATAGAGGAATTGTTGGCACATGATCGCTAACGAAGAAAAATGTCATCGCCATTTTGTTCCCCATACACTTTTCGCTCTCGTCGCTTTCGTTGGGAGGGAGGGTGTCGTCTGGGAAGATCCTAACTGATGAAGATACTTTGATTCCGAATCTTATTGATAGATGTTTCATCACCTATTTTGCTTTCAGAAATACGGCAAGCATTTGGAGGCACTGATCCACTCGAGCCAACCTCTGCCCTTCACTTTGATTTTTGGCTCAACGAGAAGAGAGTTTTCTGATCATTAATTAGTCATGATACTTTCTGGTCCAATATTAAGCGATGCCTATTGGGGGGGGGGGGTTGTCTTCTACTTGAAACATGTTTTTCAGAGTGGCGATATTTTCTGTCATCATTGAAAGTCATCCGCTCTTATCTATATTCCATGAATTGATACCTTATCTCTGACTCGTTATGGTGTACCTAAATTTTATCAGAAAAACTTCACCTGCATTCTCATAGCTTCACACTAGTAACTGTTACATGAAATTTGTTCAGAAGTGTGTTAATTTACTGTTAAGTATTGGATACACGTATCCAATAAGATTATTTCTATTAAAATATTACCTTAGTGCCTAATAAATAACACTCATTGAGGTATTTGTTTTAATTTTCGCTCTATTCTCGTATTAATAAATAGTGTAGATATGTGGACAATGGTGTTATTGACATTACACAGGATTGGATTGTGCCAGTCATTAAGAAGACGCTCAGGCACTAAGAACTTTCTTGAACGTGTTTCGACAGAACGTAAGACTGGAAACGCACGCCCTCTTCAAGGCAAAGTAAGCAGCGATATCTTTGTTGGAGTTAGAGGAGTTAAAGATGTGATAAGCCTTGAAAAGCCGTGCTTATATAGAAGGGGCGCTCGAGTGTGGAAATCGGAGGAATTGAGATGAAACTTTCTGCAAGTGGCGTCTATAGGAATAGAGATGTCCAATGACAAGCGATGTGAGGAAGCTTGGAAACCACAACTGAGCGTGACATTCGATTCTGGCTGGCAACCTCAGACATTAAAAGACACTCGATGAAATAACTCGAGACGAGATGTGGCTTTTGCTGTCGGTTTCATCCCAAACGGTAAGATGTTAACTGCCCCTGCGTTTTCTGTTTTCCTTGACTTTTAAGAATATTTTAGGAATTTTCTGCAGGTTTCTTGATGTTTCCAGCAACTTTCCAACTTGACGGAAATAATACCATTTCCCGTCTATGTAATATGTCTTTCTGTCAATTTTGCAGTTTTAAAAATGTTTTTTGTAATAGTATAGTTTGAAATTGTGTATAAAATTAGTAGCTTAAAACGGTCATAAACTTAAAAAAAATAAATGAATGAATAATAAAACGCATGAGGTTGGTTATTATTTTAACTTGGCACATACATTTACACATACGTGTATATATAATAACAAAAGTGAAAAATAAAGTAAATCTTGTAATAATGTACCTAAAATAGAGACGCGGCAATAGATAAAACACTCAGTATAAAGTTTTTAGAAATATAGTGAAAATTGTGTGACTCCTTAAGTGTTCCATCCATCTATCGTCTCCCTACGTTTATATGAGAATAAAGCCTGTTGTGATGACAAAGAAACTAATGGTTTAAATCAGTGCTTTGGTACTTTCAAATGCTTGAGAGTTCTTCTAAAAAAGGAAGGAACACTTTTTAAGTGTAATAATTGCTCGTATTAGGTATAAAAGAAGCCTTTGCGCACGGTTACAATTTGCTTACCTAAACACGAGAAATGAAACAACAGAAAAAAGATGTTTGTGATATTGTACACTGTAAAGTGCTATTATTTCTTCCTATTAATCTTTTAGTTCTTATATTATTAGTTTTCCTTACTTCTCCCACTTTTATACGTTTCATTTTCCTCCCTCTTGCTCCTTTACTTTTTTGTTCTCTCTTATTAACTTTTTTCTAATTTAATTTCTTCTGTTTTATCTTCTGTTTCTATGACATTTGATTGCTTTATCTTTCTCCTCCCCCCTCCAATTTAGTTGTTCTTTCTCTTCTGTTTCTATTGCTGTTTTTCTACTGTTACTGCTGCTTTTCCCCCCTTCTTTTTAAATTTTTGTTCTGTTTTGTTTCCTTTGCGCTTTCTCCCGCCTGTTCTCCTTAATTACATCTATAGAACAGAAATTTAATGTATGGATTTTTGCAATAACCACTTTCTAAAGTAATATTTTTAAACCATTACCGCATTCTTTCCGCTATTCCTTCATAACAAAGTTACAAGCGTAGTTCACAACATATCATTTTAATTTCAAGTTTATTAGTTTTTACTTCATTTATTTAACCTGGCAAGAGTTAAGACCATGGGGCCTTCTCTTCCACTGTACAAGGCGAGGGAAAAATACAAAGTACAATGTACATAGTTATATAAATTACAAAAAAAAAAAAAAAAAAAAAAAGTCAAATTAGATGTATACTGCATGTAAATATTACATATTTTAATATATTAAAAGTTGATCCTAGAATTCCACTTGTTCTTGAATAGTTTCTCACAAGGGGGAGGAAGGAGGAGCAGCAGGAGGTGAAGGAGAGAAAGAGGAAGAAGAAGCGAGAGATTAACTGTTTGGATTCCTAGAGCTAAGATTTCATTTTGATGTGCTTTTAAATTTCTTTATTGTCCTACAATCTCTGACTTCATAAGAAAGGGAGTTGCAGATTCTGGGAACTGAACGAGGTTTAGAAATGTGTTCTGTGGCGAGGGATAGAGAGTAAAGAAGAAAAGGAGGAAGAAGAAGTGAGAAACTGTTGTGATTCCTGGAGCTAATATAATAATATGCTTAAATTGTTTTATTGTCCCACAATATCTGACTTCAGAAGGAAGGATATTGCAGATTCTGGGAACCGACACACTGAATGGGGGTGAGTAGAAATGTTCGGTGACTAATAATTATCTCCAAAAAGTTCCATCTTTTTATAGCGAAGCTCAAATTTCAAGCTTTGGCAACAAATAAAGTTAAGGCGGGACGAATAATTGCCGAGGGTTAGATTTTTAAGCTGGAAAGTCCAATTCTCCTAGTGTTAGGCAGTATTGTAGAATTGCGATCAAACGTTAGCACCCCGAGGAGAATTATGCGAGCTTGTATGCTCTAAAGTGTAACAGTTTAAACTGGGGGACAGGGCAACTGCATTGGCGCGAAAAATATGCAAGGCCTTCGGCGGATGTTGTGAACAAATTTAGGCAACAAATTAAGAAATATTGAGGCATCAACAGCCAGACTCAGGGGACGTGTCATGACAATTCAACGTAGAGCAGAAATCATATGGCTCAATCGCCATTAGACAGGAAAATATATCTTAGATGACTGGGTTCTACATCAGTTGATGACTGTTTTGCACTGTTGTCACGTCAACAGAAGATCCTTGATGACTGCTGAAGCAATGAGAAGTGGACTATCTACGACGCTCCAAGACTGTTAACAGCCCATGCATCTATCCCCTAAACAGTTGAAACTATCACTGCACCATGAGATCAGATCTACCCAGTTCTGTTATCAACGAGTTTTCAAGGTAAATCTTGGAGCTGGATCAGATTGGCAGGAAAGATCCAAGCCAAAGGCAGTCCAAGGGCAACTAACATTGACGGCTGACGGATGCTCAATCAAGTCGGAGTCGGACTTTTCGGCAAAACTCCCAACATCAACATTAGTATAAGTCTAGAGAAGTACTGCATCGTGTTTCAGGCAGAGATCTTAACAATGCTAACCTGTGTTCGAAAAGGCATAGAGAAGAGCTATCACGGTAAACATATTCTGATCCTTTCTGATACTCAAGCTGATCTTCGAGCACTTGATTCTCATCAATTAAATTCAAAATTGGTATGGATTGTTTCCAAACACTGATAGCTCTGGCGGACCACATATCTGTTGAGTTGGGTGCCAGGTCATCCATTTTGGACCTGAAACAGCCTGTGGGGTTAGTAAATCCGCGGCAAGAACCGCAACCAGATTATGAGCCAGAGAGCAACACAAGACATGATGGTCCAATTATCCCGGAAAAACTCTTGGAAAGTTCATTGTCAACGGACCTAATCCCACCCTCACTAAAACATCTCTGAAGACGACAGGTGGGACTGATTACTGGGCATGACCATTTCAGAAACATCTCCAGAAAATGGGACTCTTTCAGGGAAAGCCCATCTGCAAACTGCAGTCTATTACACGAAACAGAAATACATACTCCTTCAGTGTGAGGTTCTGGAGAGAAGGACATACCAGCTCTTCGGTCCACAATCGTACCAAAATATGGATGAACCCCTTATAAGAATTAAGATTCTGCATCTTATCAAAAATTCTGAACTCGAGCACCCTCGAATACGGGATGGCAAAAGAAGGCTATGGCTGAAGCTCGGGACTCAGAAAACTCTCTCTAAACCCACTTTACTATTACTGCTGCTGCCTCTTCCCTTGCACTGTCAGCGGCCATTCAACGCCATTGTGAACTCTAACCCGGAAACTTGTCCATGAATAGCTGAAAACTAAAGAGAATGCACTTGTTAATCACAGAGATGTTATTCGTTTGAACAGCAATGCAAAACCACACACAGCTATGGTGATTTGTTAAACCAGTATCAGTTGGGAGACATCTAGCGCACCCAACATATTCTCCAGACATTACAGCATCAGATTATCCTCGTTTCCTTTCTTTGAATAATTACTTCCAAGACCAACCATTCCGAACCTTTGCCGATCTAGAAACTGCACTGCATTGATTCCCGCCCTAAAGAAGTCTTACCACAATGTAACTTCATAGTCTCCCGTTGTTGAACATGGCGACTGTTTTTAATATTATCATTATTATTTTGTTCAGAATATGATGCTTTGAAATGTTTGATCTCAAACAGATGACACTTTTCGATCACCATATATAGCAATAAATGTCTATCAAGCATAAAGAATGAACAGATAAGCGAGAGTACACTGTACAAATGTGATTTAAGGTGGGATTCAAAGGCTCTATATTACTAATGCGAAGTTACTAATTTTTATGTACCCTTTTCTTATAGGGTATTTCAGACATCTCAGTGAAACTTTTACTGTTATTTTTCATAACATTTGAAGTTCTAAGCTCTAGCGTAGAGAATGTACTTTATAAAAGTAATAATTTATTATTTTTTGTATCAGACTCCTTTTTATATAAATAAAATTATGTTAATGTTCATGTACAAACAAGTTTTTATGCACATGACCTGAAACTAGAGCTCGGCAATGAATGTAATAATACGATCAGCTGTAAAAATTTCATGCTTCTCCTGTCTTAATTTATGAGAAAAAAGACTTCTGTGTGAATTTTTCATTTACAGCTAAAATAGCGTTAAAGTTAATACAACTAATCCATTTCTTGCATCTGCATCTTCCACAAAATAATATTAACATCACATATATTACAGGAGATAGTTTCACTCAACATTGTAATTAAAATATTCAACCTAATCACTATATTAATGTTTTTCTGTTGTTGTATTCAATATCTTCCATATGATTACCAGATATCTTTTTCTTGGAAGCACTAGGGGGAATGTAACTGTATTATTCTCTTAAAAATAGTCCTATTATTTTCATTATCACTACTGTCATGCTTTACTGAATAAATTTTATGATAGCTGTTTCCTTTGTTTTAATTATTTATTTATACAAGCCCCGGTGTATGTAGGAATGATATTAAATGTATTTAGGAAAGAAAACTGGGATGTATAGCTTGTAAAACTCAAAATTAACACAAAACTTTCCAATTTCTTAAACAATTAAACACGCAAGCAGCCATTATTGTTATTGGCATTTGAAACAGCCATTAACCACAGCCTTCCCTAACAAATAGTTTGAAAGGTATTTTCATTTTATGCAAAAGTTCTGGATATTAAAATAAAGTAGTTTTACACTTAAAACGCATTACATAATTAAATAACTTACAATTGCACTTTTTCAATAAATGATATACCAAATTAAACAGAAAAATACAAATAATTATTCGGAACAAAACACTAAAATTTGATTTTTTTCTTCTAATTTTTACCTCTTACCTTACCTTAATGATTCATTTAGCGACTACTGTTCCAATCTCCATAGAAGTAAATTTCATAATCAGTATTTTATCATATCATTTCTCATCTTGAGTAGAAAATGCCAGGAATTGTGAGCTGTTAGAAATTATTACCTCATTTGCTACAAAGCCTGACATATTCCTAAACTTTTCATGAGTAATAATATGAACTTAATTATTTATATTAAGTCAAAACTCACTTATACTTATACATTTTGATATTTAATGTAGGCCTAAAAGATATCTGACAATTAGTTCCAGTTTGAAAAATAAATAAAGAGCGCCGGAACTCTTCTAACGAAAATCAATTTGAAGAAAAATCTTTTGTACATGGGGGGGGGGGGGGGTGAGAGTATTTTGATTGATGAACTTTACAATTTTGTCGACTAATGTTTTGAAATAAATCTTCAGCCTAAAGTCTGAAGGCACGCCGATTGAAGGTACAGTGTTATGCATGTTGCAGTTTAGATGTTTCGACATGTATAGTTGTCTTTTATTACCACCAAACCTGGAAGGTACAGCAAACCCGTTTTGATGTTGGTGCGCTCGGATTGTGATGCTCTTGTTTACATCGGAAAGTGTTTGCGGGCATGAAATGAACTCAGCGTGCGAGAGAGAGCGAGAGTGAGTGAGAGAGAGAACTGCCGTGGCAACATTTACTCTGCAGCTGAATGACGGTGGAAGTAATTGGGGAACGCTGCTGGCGGTAGTGATGACGTCATTCCTGGAACCCGATACTGCCCCCTAGGGTGAGAAAAATCCAATACTCCGGCCTCGACCCTTGTACTAGCAGCAACTTGCCCTTGAGTCCAAGGTGATGCATTCTCGTCGCGTAGGGCTACCAGTTGATTTTTACTGGAGAACACTGAGTTGACATCTAGCGGTTTTCTTTTGTCTTGTAGAGAGAAATGCAGCAGAATAGCGCGTTTGAGACTCCTTGTACCTTTAGCCACATAAAAAGGAATGAAAGAAAGAATAAGGTTATTCATCGTTGCTAATATAGGTTTACTCTGTGCAGAGTGGAAAAATTTTAACAAAAAGTCGTATCTCGCAATTGATGCAGCAGTTGTATATGTTATACTATTGAAGCATGCGGCTTGCCTATAAAACTTTTGAAGGACATTGAAACATTCTAACAAAATACATGCTGCACGTAATAACACAAGCGATATGGGCAAAGTAATTTTCGGCTAAAATAATGTGTAGATAATATCCTATTTCCATTTACCAATTTTCTGTAATGAGGTGTTTATGAAAATTGCAATCGGTATTAAGATATACAACTTGTATTGTGGTAAAATTATAAGAAGATATAAATGCACTTTGTGTGCACTAAACGTCGCATATGTAGTCGAAGTGCAGAAAGGCTAGACTTTGTCCCAGTTCCGTTTATCATACAGCCGCCTCAATATTTTAATTAATATACTTAACAAACTGAATGCCTTCCTTTCTTTTAAATAATATTATTTATTTCTGACATTTGTTGCATTTACTTTACGAAATAGCGTATTAATGAAAGTATACTTTTATAAATTGCAGTAGCTTATTTCTTTATTTTAGAATTTCCACTGGTAATACAGACACTTTTTTCCATCAATGTCTTTAACAATTCATGAAATAAAATATGCACTTTTACTCGTTTAGGAAATTCTAAAGCTCCCACAATGATAACACATTCATAGGAACCGTTTAGTAGTTGGCCTGAATGCTTCTCATTTTGTGAATCAAAATAAAAATAATGAAGCTTGAAATTTAATTGCTTTATGGAACTACATATAATGAAATAAATTAGAACTGAATTAATATAAAATTAAGTTGATAGTTTTGTCTGGCGTATATACGCAATATGCAAGGGGAAAAAATTGAAGAGGCCAAAATTATGCCACAGTTCTGCCTATTTTGCAGAAATGACATTGCTGCTTCATATTTGCGGTTTTTTTTTTTTTTTTTTTTTTTTTTTTCCCCAGTGAGAATCTCTCACAAATTAGTTGAGTGCTTGGAGAAGCCTATGAAGCGCAGATAAACCATGAAATAGCATCAGATAAAGACCAAACTGAGAAGCAAACCAGGAACATTGGCCATTCCAAATACCTACGGACGATGGGACTCCACCATGGAAATCCCAAATGCCGTCTATGTGAACAGTCTCACGAGACTGCAAAACACATCTTACTAGAGTGCGAAACGCTGGAAAGGCAAAGAACATATCTATTGGGATTAAACCCTTTAGAAAAAATAATTCATAAGCTTTTAGAAAAGATTCTAGGGCTCACTAAAGTTCTAGATCTGAAACTACAAAGTTAGGATTAAAGGAGTGCACTAAAGATCCTTGTGGCTCAAGTACAGGGTGTATCTACACACTCCAACAAAAATCTAATTTGTGTGTAATGAAGTTCGTCCACCTTTGATTTGAACACTGTAGTGTGATGAAACCCAGTCTAAAGGCGTCATCAAATGTGCTGAGCCTATTGCAGTCTAACTCCAGCTATCCATCTGCTCCTACAGATTATTAAAACAGTCACCAACATAGTGTAGGGAAACCTGTTCGAACATCACGGAGCATACCATCCTGGATAAGATTTTGGTTTCGAAATTTGCTATAACGAACCGAACAGCTGATATCTATAGGCTCCATAAATATGAAGGAATGGTAGTTTTGCCAAACATTCACTTTCGGCTTGTCTCTCTGGCACTAATAGGCATCAGTGGCTATTCTTCCGGCCTGTTTACACGAGCATGTGAATATAAAAGTTTTCCTCATCTGAAAAGCATGTCAGCCTGAAGGTGGTGGTATATTCTGACGAGAAGCAGAAACTTCACCTCCTAATATGATGAAGATTGATGATTTATATATTTAAGCTCTGGAGATGAACCAGAATGTTTCATTTGTAAACTGATATGTTGAAAAAAAAGAGTAGCATCGGGGGCATTTTGAAACCTATTTTGAGGCTAAATATTAACATTATTCAGGAGATGAAAGTCTTAAATTGATCCAAGAATTCGAAGAGGCAAACCTTTACTCTGTTATTTATATATTTTAGGTTATAAATTATTAAAAGACGATATACCTTCTCCCTCCAGAGAGGTTGTTGATTACTTGGAAACTTGTTTAGACAAACGGGATCTATTCTGGATAAGACAGACGAAATTTGAGAAAGAATAGAACATAGTCATAAAAAACCTCTCCGACGACGTGCACAGCAAAGTTTCCCAAACCACAGCTTGCAGAGCTACAAAACAGTTCAAATTAAAACCAAATAAGGTCCCCATGATGATGAGCGCTAAATTTCTCTTAATTGGAATTTGCTGAATGAACATGATCCACGCCTCATATCCATCGGTGATGGCTGTCGCGCAGCAACGAAGCGCAAATATGTGCATTTCCCTTGCATGTTGGGAAAATTGGCCTATTATGGCTTTAATTTGTAATTTTATGTTGCGACAATGTAAATTTGGGGGGAGGGAAGGCTAATCTCGAACGCGGTGATACTAGTAAAATTTCCTCGGAGGTCGGCGCACTCGCAAGCCACTATGTTCGTCTCTGGCTACCGGTCAAGCTCATGCGCGAAGACGCTGTACTAGCTCCTGGGTGCGCACTTATGCAAATTCTGAATGCTAAAGTTGCCGCAAAAAATCCAACTAATAGAGTTATTATGTAAGATAATAGAACAATTCAATATAATTTTACATGGTTAATTAATCTTCCAACTTTGTTATATACTAAGATTTAAAGCGTTGATTTCACATTTTACATGTTTTAGTTATAGATAATAGACAAATCCTGAAGGACTTGCTAGCTTAGTAGAACTCAGAATGATTCCGTCAGTAAGATTACTTTTTTCTCTTGGGTTTTGTTTCTTACCAGTTATACCTACTGTACATAATTCATAAACAAGCGTTAAATCTCACCTCGTTGTCTCTTACTATTCTGGTCCAGTGCACCCCTCACTTCTGTAAATTCTTTGGATTATCTTTGCCGTGGGCGTCCTCTGTTCCTTCTCCCAAGTCTCGAATGCCATATCATTGTGACTAAGCCTATTTGACGTGCTGCACCCTGGCCACATGGCATCCCGAGTTCCATTTGTGTAGCGTTGCTTGGTTAACTGCGGCCTTCCTCTATATCGCTTCTTCGTCTCAATTCTTTATTCTTCACTTTGTCTTTAAGATGATTTCTCTCCATTTGGCATACATGAATAATCTGCGTTGCTCCTTTAGTGAACGTGCAATCTGGCTGCTATTATGAACGTGTACAGAATTTCTATCTTATGTTAAGGTTTATGGGCTTGTGCAGAACAAGCTCTTACAATCTTATATTTCAGATTATATATTATAAACTTCATAGTAATAAAATTATGAAATACCCTTCTGAATTATTCAATGTTATTGTTTATTTAAGAATAATTTTAGCTTTTTTGGTGAAAATACCTATATATATTGTTTATTTTTATTGAATGCTGAGCAAGATACCAAAGAAATTATAGTCTGCAAGTTCTGGCCGGGCCACTTTTCTATAGAACATTACAATATTTTGTAAATATAAATGCATAACTACTAAATCCTTTAATACTGTGATCGATATAACCATCTTCGGATAACCAGAAGGTGTAGACACTGGTCAACCAATGGGGGGGGGGGCGCATTTTTGCTAGACCAGAAGGTAGCACTTTCCTATTCTTATGCCGCAAAGGAACATTAATTTCATCTAATGTAACCTTAATCAAAACTGAATTTAATAAGAATTGCGCTTGCCTTTAATTTATAGACCAAATACACATTTTCTTAACTCTAAATAAAAACGCTCCTAATTTATTTGTAGCAAATTGTTTGCATAGTAGCTGTTTTTAAAATCATCAGCAATTTCTTTTAAATTGGTTCATTTCCCCAAATATTACCTTCCTTAGTGCGTCCCCTGCAACCTTTTAGTCTCCAAGCCCCTATTCTGAGCCATGTAATATCTTCATTGATCTTAGTTACATCAAATTACACATTTTTCGACGTTACTTCGCAGATCCTTGTAAAATTTAAGAGACCTTATTTCTACTACTGCTAATAAATGCTGTCTATTCATATCTTCCAATTGAGTCGGTCCTGGTAGTGTAGTGGTTACCATACTTGTCTTCTAAATCCAAGATCGCGGGATCAAACCTGGTCAGAATCGATGAATTTTTTCGGTTTTTTCGGGCGTAAAAATCATAAGTATGGCTTCCTACATTTACGGCACGAAAAAGAACCTCAAGCCTGAAAGAGAGGCCTTTGAGCAAAATTTGTCAGCCGTTTCACGCCCTGAGTTGAATGG
Organism: Metallyticus violacea; assembly: GCA_030762175.1. NCBI lineage: Eukaryota > Metazoa > Arthropoda > Insecta > Mantodea > Metallyticidae > Metallyticus > Metallyticus violacea. The sequence continues at coordinate 61,440,352 of CM060830.1, read as the reverse complement.
AACGCTGATGACCTGAGATGTGAAAGAGCGTCCATAAATAAATAAAAAAATTCCAAATTAATAATAATAATAATAATAGCATAGTCGCAAATCCCCACTAATAACTCTTTACTTGTGGAAACACATTGTGAGTTGCTCTTGTGGAATTTATTCGCAGTGTAAGCACTGGCAGAAGTTAAAAGAGTGCTTCCTGTCGGTTAATTCTCTAAAGAAGAAGGAGGAGGAGAGGAAGAGGAAAGGATTAGTATGGTATTCACGTATAACAGAATTAACTCTATGCTCAAAAAGAAAGTACTATGATTCACCACTGAGTTAACATAAATTAATTGTACTTAAAGACACAGTGTGCCGTTGTAAACACACAAAGCATAATATACTTCTTGTATACTGTCGAATTAAGAAACGAGCAACACAGTACACTCCGGGGACAGCTGCGCTATTACTGCGACAATCAGCAAAGGAGCGGGGGCTAGCTCACAGGAAAACCCCGCCCTGCAGGGGAAAGAATCACTGATCGTATGGTGTATTCTCTTTCCTAACCATATATCTCCCATGTCATTTGTTATGAGTTGGTGCTTAATTTCACCAAGCCAGCATTTTTTCTTGTACGCTTAAGCAATCTTTCAAAATATGTCCGTGAACTAAATGATAATTTCTAAACCAACATTTTAGCACTCTTACCAAAATCATTCTCATACACTAAATTTACCTAATTGTTACAAAACTCATTCACCTGTAGTATTATGTAAAACTCTTAAAAATTAATTTACAATAATATATTCATTTTATCCCAATCTTCTTCTATAGACTACATCCGGAATCTCATTCCAGACAACCATCCTTATTCGACTAAATACTTATAAATTAGTCCAGACCATTTCACGTTCATCATTGGAGTTATTTATAGGCACTTATTGATCAGTTTCAATGCTGATTTACCTTTTGCCATGGTCATCTCTTTGTGTTTCTACCATCCTCCTGAACATTTTATACTTAAATTTATAAAGAAGTACAATAACAATTTGGATTTCTTATCTTGTTATCCAAAAGTATGAATCTTGAATTCCAAAATTTACTCTAGACAACTCTTATATCGTTTCGAAACTCCTTATTTCTTTTCCCTCTCAGGGTAACTTTTTGGTCCAGATAGGGCAATGCTTTAGTTATGTGTAATCAGTACTTTATGGTTTTCACGAAACGTACGCTAAATAAAGGGAATACTTTTGAAACGTTTTCTCAAGGCTTTGTTTTCAGCACCTCGCAAGGCCATTAATTGTGATTGCTGCTGAATAATTGCAATTTTGCTACGGATTAGGGCATTTCACAAACCAAATGAACATGTATGAACTACCAAAATTCGGTAGTAACTCATGGAGCAAAATGCCGGTCTAAAATATTAAATTCAACTTCCAGTGTTTATTGTTTTCGTGAGTTTTGTTAATCTCTTTTGGTGGCTTCATAAAGACCTTAGAAACCAGCTTTGTGAAAAGCGTGAAAGACATTAATGGCAGATAATAGATTTCGAGTAATTTAGGGGTGAGTGAGCTTATTGTCAAGAATTATAAAGAAAGAGCGCGGCTCCATTGTTGAGAAACCTCGCAGCGGATGACACAAGAGTAACCACGCCCTGTGAGAACATAACCATATCGATAAAAATATCGGAAGACCATTTCCCCAGTACAAAGAGGAAAAGGGCGTCTGCAAAAATGTTGACCTATTGCCCTGGGTTGTGTGACCAAAGGTTTCATCCTTTTGCACTTCCTGTGAGTAATTTCACGTAAAAACAGCTTTTGTATTGCAGTAATAAAAAGGAAATTTGGAAGACGAATAAGATTCTGAGCGAAAAAGTGTTTAAATACTCGTGGAAGAGCAGTAGATTATTTACAATTATGATAATGCATATGGAAATCTTTATGATGGAAAATGTCATATTAGGTAAATAATTTAAAATCATGCACTTTCAACAGGACCGGCATGTGACACTAACTTTGTTCTGCAATATTTCGTCTATTAATGTGACATAAAACGAATAAACATTTAAAAATATTTATACTGTGAGGAGGAATTTATGAGCTGCCGCCCCCAATTAAATTAGAGTTATTATATTAATTAATTTTATGTAACTTCCTTATTATATCAGCAGTGTAGTATCATTTCTATCTTCTGCACATGTATTGAAATGTTGGTATGATGTGATTTCCTTACCAGATTGGGAACACTCCCTATTTTGTGTTCTTGACCTGAAAACGGGAACAGAGAAACTTATTATCCATCATAAACAATGTTTGTAAAGTTAGTCCAAGCAAAACCGATATTTCCTGGAGAAAATTCTAAAGGGTACTCCTTGAAAAATATGTTTATTTTATGTACAGTTAGGGAGCTGTGTTTTCGTTATATTAGGTAAGGGCAAAAGCAATAAACATACGGGGGTGAAAAGACAGGTCGATAACCTCTCCAAAGGAAGAAGCCAGCAGCTTCAGTTAATAACTGCATGCAAAAAGTTACGTAGGCCATATGATCAATAGTATAGCAGAAAAAGACAGGAGGGAACAGACTATCCAATAGAGATGTGAAGATGAAAATATTCTAGATTTTTCTTAAATCATATTTTTAAAAAATAATGATAGCTTCGGGAGACCGGGAGACTCCATGTTTATTTAGGCTTGTAATTTAGCGGCCCATCGTCAGTGGGGCATTAGCGTGTGGAAGGGCACAGCCAGTGGAAGAGAAGTTCCATCTCAGAGCTAGTTGAGTTCAAATTGCGTCTCAGGATTAGTTGGGTGCAGCCCTTATCAAATTAACATTTATAACTGTATCAAGTTAGTGAACAGCTTGACCTACTTCACTGAGTTAACCGTAGGAAGTTTTAGAATTATTAAAGTGCGTTAGGACGTTAGAGTGATAGCCATAGTTAGTGCTAAAGTGGCACATATTGCCCAAGAAATTCTCCAAGGAATAACGGTGGCACATATCAATGGGACAAACCATGATAAAAATCGTGCTGCATACCATAACAATACATATCTTGTTAACCACTTGGTTTATTCCCTCACTCCTTCCCCTATGATTTCATGAAGATTATAAAAATATTCAGCAGAGGAGTCTCAACAGCGGAGGCAAAACTATAAGTCAGGGGCCATAATATCGACGGGAAAGGAACAATATTATCCCTGAAAAACAATCAATTAAATTAATTCTCTTTCCATAATTTATCCCCATCACACACAACTCCTTAATTCCGCTGCAATGCAACAGGGCGGTTCAAAAGTCGCGCGTCATATGACAATTCCGTTAATAATGTAGGTACCGCAAAAGGAAAGAGGGGAAAATTGTTGGAAATACCCAGTTTTTAAATCAGTTGCTTTAAACTATTCGGATGTGCCGTCAACAGGATGGCAACCAGTTTGAACTCTTCGTTGGTGTGCAAGCGGAGCAATTGTAGCATATGGCAGTTTCAGCTTGTCATTGGCAACTGTCTGAGTATTACATTTTTGTCAACTTATTTTAGTTTTGAAGTGGATTATTAAGAAGTATCATTTAATCGTCTTTTCATTTTTCGGCAATTGCTATAATTATCGTGAATGGTCCATTCTTTGAAACATTTAAGCACATGAATCAAAACGACACATTTCCAGCAATTTCCGCCTCTTTCCTTTTTCGGTTCCAACACTAATAATGGAATTGTCCTATGGCACGCGATTTTTAAAGAAATTCTTTACAAATCTTCCAAATCTATTTATTTGTTGGGCATTTTTCTATCTATAGTTGACATAAAACGGCTTGCCGCAGCATAAACTCGGAGTGCATTACTGAATGTACGATTATAAGCTTCTAGAGTCTTAATAACTAGGATTGACACGCATATCTGCGTCACAGAACATATGAGAGAGAGAGAGATTAATAAAAATGAATAAAAACGCATCTATTAAAAATTCTCCTGGTTTTCATGCAACCAACTTATTGATAACCCTTACGTTAAAGTCTGAAATCTGCAGGATTAAGTTTGTCTCTAAAGAAAGCATCCTGTATTTGCTGTGTTTTGAAATTACAGTTTGACTCAAATTAATACTTGGAGTTTTTTTTAATTTCGATTTTTTATTCCATTGGTAGTAAAGGGAAAAAGCTTGGAATGTAAGCTTTGATTGTATTCGTTTTCTTTACTTTTAATTAACAGAAAACGAAATAAAAAAAAAAACATGAATTTTCATTAGCCTGCCATTCAGTAATGCTTACTACTAACGAAAGAACTGATTGAGAGTATCTGCTTCAGAGCATTGTAACGTAATAATCAGTCGTGTAAAGCTGGAGGCTTTACTGGGAACGACAGAAGTTGTTACACTTCAGGTGGTGCATGCACATAATGCTTTTGTGGTCGAGAGGCTCCTGTTACCGCTTCCGCTCATTCCCTCGATCAAAATATCTACAAACTCGTGCACATACTGGTTTGCAGACGCGCTACAGATAATAATCAGAAATACATACATCATGCACAAGAATAGAAATCCCATACATATATTGCAATTTTTTTTTCTTTCTTTTACGCATAAAATAAATTTAGCAATGGTAATAGGAAATTATAAACGTTGAAATTTTGGGGGGACATCGCAAACTAGCAACGTCCTATAGGAACCCCCCTTGCAGTTGATATTACACGAATATGTCAAGGAGAGAACCGGTTTGAACTCTTAAGTTAATCACTGCATCTGTGACTGTATTTTTGATACTGTTCTTAAGCTGACTCCTGCCATAATAACCAACAGTGCAGAATTAATTGTATAATATTCGGACAGTTAATTTGAATGTGTATATAGAATTATATGATGATTAAAACGCATTTTACAGTATAGTTGATTTACAAAATTGTTTACATTATTTAATTGTAATGAGCAACACTTGCAACATTGCATTTTAGGCTGAAAATCCTATTTCCAAAAATATAAAATATAGAGAATAATAGTATAGGAAAGAGTACAGTTCAACACCTGGGGGAGGAAGTACTACTTCAAAATCAAACTTTCCTTGTATTAGATATGCGGAAAAAAAAAAAAAAAAAAAAAAGTTGTAGAAGGCAGCTGAAGGAGGAAAAACGAAAAATATCCAGGTGAATCAGTTCATTCTGCAGCTTGTAAAATTATGCAGTCCCACAGTTAACAGGTACAAAATATATGGCTACCGCATATATGGCATACACAACCTGGGGGGACGTCACTGCATTGGCCGATACTCCCGCTCTGCGTTCTTCCCTACTTTATTGAAGTCAAGCGTAACCTTAGGATCGCTTAAGAATACGTGCCTGGATTCTGTAGCCGCACATACGGTTAATTAAGTACAATAAGTGAGGTTCTCGATGATGAGTAATTAGTGTTAGTTTGTGGCCCTCGCGCTTGCCGATTTAACCAGTTGTGCTTTTTATTTATAGGATAGTTTGAAAAATAAAATGTTTCTCCCAAATCATGTTGTACATGAAATAAGCGGAATTGATGAACTTAGATGAGTATGTGACGACAATTTTCGCGAAATGGAACTTCTGTACAAGCGGAAGGAGGACGCTTTCAGCATTTACTCTAAAATCCGACTTGTGGAGAATATTTTACCAGCTGATGTTCCATCTATCGCCCACGAGCTAGATGCTGTGCTCCGGTCACCATATATATTAATGATGTGTACTATTTCACTGCTCACTTCCTAGTGCCATTCTAGATCATGCTCTAAACCATGAGTGCACATCTTGCCAACACGCCTTGTTTTTTAGTCATATTCACAAAAACTTACAAGAGCATTTTCTAATCATATTTCTCTATCAGAATCCCAGCACAAAGACCGCTTCCATGGTCTAGTAGCAGCGTCTACTAGTCCAGAGGTCCTGGGTCCGAATCTTGGTCAGGTCAAGTTATCTGGGTAAGAGTTTTTTCGGATATTTTCTTTACCCTGAGAAAGTGAATTCCAGTTACCTTTAAGACACCAAGGACTCCGAGCTCATTCGCACCATTAATAATTCATTTTATTTCATTTGTCCCTACAGACTTATACGTATAGCATTCAGTCCACTATCTATCGTAAAAGTGACGACGACGACAACAAAATAATCATAATAATAATAATAATAATAATAATAATAATAATAATAATAATAATAATAATAATAATAATTCAAATGGTAGCAAATCAAAGTCTTCTGAAATATACGAACATTACGTGCTCCTATTGGTGCACAAATGTATTCCAACACAACATATCATGCTGCTTGCCAATATAATGTGTTTATTAAAAGAAAATAATATTACTTTGGAGCATTTATTAAAACTAATTTTCATTAATCCATGTTAATAGTATGTTTTATATGCGTTTTTTTTTTTTTTTTTTTTTTTTTTTTATTTATTTGTTAAGTTTCTGTATTCAGCTTTTGCTGAATTTCTGTTTTAAAATTTTGCCTATATTAACGACAAATGTTGCAGAAACTCATATAAATATAATAGTTAAGAAGAGTGAAAAACAGTTTACACACAATAGTGTGAATATTGACATTTTTACCATGACATCATTCTGCAAAACACAGGTTTCTAACTGCCGATCCGCAGGAACAACAACAAAATTAGCGTTGTTCGTATGTTTCCTCCATAAGGGGGCTTCATGTCAGCTTTCTTGCTTGAATAACAGGTAATTTTTAATTAAAACGTTACTAAATCGCTTGAGTCGTGCTAAAACCCGAAATTAGTAAGATTCATCCGATCCTAATGGCTTAAATGAGTGTATGGAAACTGCAAGTCACGGCATGCCATTCCTTCATGAGCTTCTGGTGACCTTTCAGTTTATTACCATCTTCTTCTCCCAGTAGTAGCAGTAATTATCTTTTTGGATTCTCTGTCTCTGTCATTTTCATTAGCAGACCGTACTACATTGTCTGTATTCGATCAATAGTTCTGTACTGGACGTTTGCGTTGTTATGTAATTCTTTGCACGCTACAGAGCGTTCTTTCCCTTTAGGTCCTTGGACTGAAACTATAAGAATTGCCCAAATGAAATTAAGACTTTTGTCATAGCGTCGTAGCTTAACTACACAGAGCTTTGCGTTTGCTCTGGTAGGTGTCCGTTGTATGTAAGAAAGCAGAAACACGTTGAACTGAATATGTTCACAACTGGCCCAGCGACGAGCAGTAATTCAAATATGAAAGGCAGAAGATGTTAGTGGAATCTTATGAACAATGTGTATGGGAATGCGTGTCTGTCACGTGGGATAGTGTGACGAATTTCGTGATGGATGTGTGTGCACTGAGGGCATGCCTGGACTTGGTCAAGGAAGAAGCGCCGAATCACCACCCGAGGGAATGCGGAAACATTGTCATTGAGCAAGGGAAGTACTTATACATTCTCCATCGACGATTGGGGTACCACAAGGTTTGCACGCAGGGTCCTCAAGCATTTTTCTGAGGAGCAGAAGGCTCGACGAAGGTGTTTGCAGGTTTATTTGAAGATTGGTTCCCTAGTCAACCACGGATATTTTTCGCTCAAAGTATCCATAAATTTGTGACGTGCTGGGACACTTGCCTGAACAGACAAGATGACTGTGTAGTGGATGTCACCCATTTATGCTCATACATTCCAACCAATAAAGCATTACAGAAAAAAAGTCATCTTCATTTGGGCAAACCATGCACAAACAAGGAAGGTAGTGTGTTGATATTTTGCTAGAAACTCTATATAGCAATTTGTGGAACAAAACTAAACATTTTCACAAAGCATGAAAAAGGAACATCATTTGCATCAAAGGTGCAAAATAATATCAAGTAATATGTTAAGGAAACAATAGTACATTTCGTTATTTAAATTTCACACACAGAAAAATTCATTAGAATGTGTAATTTTCAGGGAATGTGCTGCTTTACAAAACTTATATTAGGCGCACAAAATTATTAGAATAGAACTAAATTTGTGTAAAACGGCTCCAGTATGTAGACGTGCAAAGCTAGTGAATGATTTATGAGGGAGGAAGCAAAAGCGATTTATAAAGTATTAAATAGTTATTCTGTGCTTGATGTAAAAGTTTAGCCAATTTTGCAGGTATTATCTACGCAATCGGAAATTGATTTTGCGGACAAGAGTTATTGCGTAACTGCCACCTGCCGAGAGAAATCGTTTCCATTGTCGAAACTCATAGCTCACATTTTGTTTTGTTTATTTCTTATTTATTAGTAGTAAAAATAATTAATGTACTCTTACATAATAGATGCTGAAAGTGCCTGACCTCCACTGTGAGATAAGCCCGAATCCTGTTAATCACAATAATAATAATAAGAAGAAGAAGAAGAAGAAGAAGATACTCGCCACAATTCATCCTCCCGAACTGTCTCGCGCATATTTTATTTCAGTGCCTCCAGCTAAGTGGTGTTATACGCACTTACGACAGACACACCAAGTGGTTGGACTAATTGTGTTAAAGGCTTCTGATAAGTTTGTAATAATAGCATATTTCATCAAGTGTCTCCTCCATTAAAAACCGAATTTTTGTTTTTGTCTGGGATTCTTGTCAATGAAAACGTTTTGGATTCGGACTTTGCACTTTCCAATGGAAGTGTATTTCTTAAAATTTAGCACAAAATTCTCTTCTAAAGCTCTTGCACGATTTATTCTGCACTTAATCATTTAAATATTCTTTTTTCTAGTGTATAATCTCACTTTCTGCATAGTTTAATATTCCTCTTGTTCTAGTATAATAAACTAATCCTATAAATTTACGGGTTCTAACCGCCAGAGAGGTGAGTAGATACATGCTACTTAAAACAAGTTTCCCACCCTCTAAGGTAATTACATCATTTACTTCCTAAAATGTTGAAATCAATACTTGTGTAAAAAGTCTTGGGTTTAGAAGGCAAGTATGGTTAACACTACACCACCAGGACCGACTTACAGATGGTGGACACTGATGATACATGAGATAAAATAATAAACTGGAATATTTTTAAAGGAAGCACCGCCTAAGTTTAAGGTACCTCCCCCGGCATTTGTCATTATGAGGACTGAGTAAAACCTGGAAAAAAGAAGAAAAAAAAAAAAACCTAAGAGGGCGGTCCTGGCGGAAATCGAACCACAGACTTCCAGGTCATGAGTTCGCGCTTAACGACATTGGCCATCCGTGGCAATACTGTTAACTAATCTGAATACTTGAACAACACACATAAGTATAATAAAGTGCCCTACTTCTTTGAAGAGTTTTCTAGGTTAAGACTACGTGTACTCTGCGTTATCTTAATTTTTATGAACAAATTGCATGAACTGTTGTTTAATATATCAATTTACCCTTTTGTAAATTCACATTGAAAAGGACACTATCCATTTGTTTATCTAACGTGCTTGATTTTTATGCAAATTATAATTTGAGAGCAATTGATACCTTATTTCAGTACATGTAGTAAATATTACCAGTGTTAATTCAATTTCTAAGTATTTTCATAAGTGTGAGTAATGTTAATTATTGTTTAATTTAGTTTAATGTTACACTATACAGGAGGTGTCAAAACTATCTCCGGGGTTTTACAGTGTAACTGCTTACTCCCTAATGAAGCCATCATGACAAAGTATACGGTTGATTTCCTCTTGAACAATCAGAAGGTTTAAATTGGGCACAGCAAGCACGGTAACTTTATCTGTAAGTATCCTTCCTGTTGAACTGTGACATTGGACTTAGTCGAATGGAATCCCAGCACACAGAACGTCTTCTCTGCTGCTGGTGATCAATGGATCGAACTCTGTTCATTGAGGACAGTGTAAATTTAATTTTAATTTTAATTCTGCAATACTTACATCCTGATATCTTGGTTCTACATCAGGACGTAATACTCCAGATTTCATTTATTTATTCCTGTTATATCTTTCAATACAATTTAAATTACAATTAAATTTTACAGATTTTAAAATCTACACTACTAATACTATGACTAAACAAAATTAAAACTTCAAAAAACAAAACCGGTACTGGAATCCAGCACTACGGCTATTTACTATGACTTATAATAACATCTACAATTGCAACTGGTACCCAGTAGCAATGATTACATTTAAACTTTATTAATTTACAATTATCCAATTTACTCTAAGCGTCTTCATTTCTGCTAACGCTCGGTATCCGGGCTGCTCCCCACTGGAATTCCTGGCAACAGAACCTGGACATCAGTGGAGTTGCTGCCGGTCTCAAGCAACAGCTATACTGGACCATGGTGTGTTGACAGTGTAGTTTCCTTCGCTTCTCTCCTTCTCTTGACCTCTGTCTACTTCTTCTCATAACTGCTTCGTTTCCGACAGTGTAAATATAAACGTCAAAGTTTCAAGGCACACCATGCACAATTCAACAAGCAGAATGTACTAATTTTTTAAAAACTCTGGAGACATGTTTTGCTGACCCTGCATTATTGATTAACCGCGTGTTTTTTATTTTGGCTAATTAATCTTAGCGTGACATCTGTACATTGTGGACTGACGTTCTGGTATATGCAGTAAATTAAAAATGGCGCAGTTGACTAGAAGCCCTCGTCGCCTTAAAGCTATCCGACATTGAGCTTTATGGGTAAGGAAAAAATCCGGAAAAAATCTTACCCAGACAGTTTAAACTGGACAGAAATGAGCTCAGTACCACGGAATGAGTGCTACGTGTTTTATTCAGAATATTACATCTAAATTTAAACTAAGCATGTTATAGATTATTGGAGATTCAGCAGTATAAATAAGACATAACTGGACTATTGTAATTGCATTGTTATATTTTAAAATGACAGTAAATACAATAAATTATATTTGTTCCACTTATTCTACAAATGAAAGGGATTTGTGTTAAATGTCTTCTAAAAATGGGTTTCTCTGGCTTCATAAAAATTGCACCATTAGCATTATGGTACATCTCAAATTATAAATGAGTAGTTCGTATGAGAAATAATTGAGCGTTAAAATATTTTTAAATTCATGATTTCGACTATTTATTTCATTTTGTTTTATAAATAAAGGTATATGTGTTATTGCCTGTATAAAAAAAGCTGTTTGCTCTTATTAGGTGCTGTAAAGCGAATTTCAGTGTAATTGTGATTTTCTTTATGGCAATTAAAGGGCGGGAACGTCAAACGTTCTAAGTACCATTTTGTATATTTTGCAGAATAAGCAAAAAACTGTCCATCTCTGTTAGCATTTAACTTATTACACCCAAAATCATTATGGAAACATGATTTACTCTAAAATTATTTTCTATAACACATCGTTGCCAAAAATACAATGGACAGGTAGAAAACATTAATAACAGTAAGAAAGAAGCAGCTGCAGCTGCAAGTGCCATTCAAACGTTCATTACATTTTATCTCAGGTTTTAGAGGGAAACATTTGCAAAATATCATTAATGATTAGCAAGAGTGAGTATTATAATGTTATTAAGCACAAAATTTGTTTTGCCCTTCATAACAGGGGCAGAAGTACAAAAATGTATTATGAAACAAGAATACAATTGTTCATATTTTCTCCTCAAAACTGTCAGGAAGAGTTTAGTTTTCAATTCTTACGCAGGGTTTGAAATTGATGTCTCATAAAACTTTATGTGCTCTTCTGGGAGGAATGGCAACAAGGACGAGGGGTCTTTGTTTTTTCTCAACCTATGAACAGAGTTTTTTCTCTCTTTAAAACTTCAAACACCCTTCACTTTTTTAATGGTGAATAAGTTCTTTTAATAGCTACCTGGGATGTATGAGATCGAGATACTTTAAACACTGTACATTTTGAAATGTTGCACTCATTTAATATTAACATTGAAACAGCAACTTCTTAAAAGTAAGAAATGACTTGATTCCATTGGAACTATATGAAAAGGTTTATAACTTTAGCTTAATCTACACCTTTGTAAAACTTGGGGAATGAAGGCCTTAATTACTGTTACTTGTTTTCTGTAATTGCGAAATCTCTATCGCAACTCAAAAACCTATATTCACTAACTAAATATGTCTGTACAATAAATATTTTCCATTAAAATGGTATGGCACACGAGAGAGCAGTGTAGCATGTTACAGAGTAATTGAACTACTTATCCGTGTATAAGCATTTAGAAAACGACTAGAACACTCAATGGGCACATGGAACGTACTTTTGAAACAAAACGGTTAAATTTAAAAAGACACAGAATGTTTGACATTATCAGACTTAACGGATAGTTCTAGTATCTGCCATGGTTCATACGAGTTCTAGAAATAATATTTATTCAGATTTTTTCTGGGTAAAATTCGAACTTTTGATCTTCCATATGGGTGCCTGATCTAATGCGTCAATACGATAACCTTTAAGCTATCAAAAATGCTGGCGTTATGGTTGTAAATGCCTAATTAAATAGGACCTAAATTTGCCGCCCAATGCCCTAAGATTTCCAACGTCCGCGACTTCGACTGGCTTCCTTACACGACCAAGTGAATAGAGCGCCCTCCACATGGACTCCGGCGAGTCTGCAAAGAGAAGTTGCTGGCCTCATTCCGGAATCATTTTTCTGCGGAGGGTGTGGCGACCGATATTGACGTGTGGGGCGCAGCAGCAGGAAGGATTGTGGTGCAGCAACTCCATGGAATGCCGAGTTCCAGTGACGTAGGCAAGGTCAGGGTGAAGTGGGCGAAATTGAAAGTAGCTACGTAAGCCGCAGTTCCAGCCTCGACGGCGCATCGAAACGAGACCGTAATTTGCCCTTGTATTGTTCTTGTTTGCTTTCAGGTTCCTTTGTTAACCTTCATATATTCTTATTATAAACGAGCGTTACGCTTTTGCGTCAGACTTTCTTCAAGTAAGATGCATGCAGTAGAACGCTGATTGCTTATTTGATAAAATATGAACCTGGTAAAATTAGCGAGATGCGAATAGAAAATGAAATCATCTCAGCACAAATGTGTACTATGGTAAAATTATCGAATTGCGAATAGTTGTTAAATTGATGCTCTTTAACATCTCGGGTCATCAGCGTCCCATTTTATTCAGGGCGTGAAACGGCCAATAAATTTTGCTCAGAGACCTCTTCTTTCAGGCTTGAGGTTCTTTATCGTGCCGTAAATACGGGACCCACGACTATACTTCCCTTCCGAAGGAAGCCATACTTAGGATTTTTACGCCCGGAAAAAATCCATCGATCCTGGCCGGGTTCCAAACCGCGATCTTGAGGAATAGAAAAATGAAAACGAAATTATCAGCATTAATAAGAACAACTAAGGCATATCAAATAATGGCAAAAAGTACAGCCACTCTTTGAGTTTAGGAGTCTTTCTTTAGGAAGTGTTAACTATCAGTTTTTTCTATCTAATCGGCGTTTAATTTTGTTTAGGAATGCCGTTTTGTAATTTTTAAATTACTTTCCACCGTCCAGCCTAAGCTAACAAACTTCAAAACTTGCTAGCTTATAAATTTAATTTAAACAAAAGAACACAATTTTGTTATTGAGGGGGAAGTTAAAATGAATTTTGATTAAATTTTAGGTTTTACCCCCCTTAACCCGAGTAATGTGGTCCCTCAGATGTACTGCAATATTTAAAGGGCTATTCATTTTTTTTTACAACATCCCTTTATATATCCTCATAATTTTGATCTTTCTGAAAATTGACCCCGTTGGATGCGTTACACCCGCTCCAGCTTTTCTACCGGTCTGCTGGAAACCATTTTTGACAGCTCCTTCAGAATTACTTCTACAGCCTTCACCATTGTTTCTTAAATGCAAAATGCTTCCCACGAAAGTGTTTCTTCAATTTGGGGAAAAGGAAAAAGTCACATGGGCTAGATCTGGACTATACGGAGGGCGAGGAACACTTCACATTGCTTTTTGTGAGAAAGTCAGTAAGTCAGCAGAGTTTTCAGGACATCTTTGTACTATTTCCCAGTTACAGTTGCATGTGCTGGTACGACATGCTGGTAAACCATTCCTTGAACGTCAAAAATTGAAATGCTTTAACTACCACAGCAGAAGCAATCACTTTTGCTTTAAGTGTTGGTGATGATGGAGCTTTTTACACAGAGCTTTGCTGTTCGCTTTCAGGATCGAAATGATGTAGCCAAGTTTCATCAGCAATGATTACATTAATAAAAACTCCGCATCCTCCTGTAACATCATATGAAACTGTATGCAAACCTGCAAGCGAACGCCCTTTTGTTCGGGAACCAGCAACAGTGTACAAACACGTCTCGTGTACAACGTTTGGTTGACACCCAGTGAACTTTTCAGAATTTTTGACATTGTTCTTACTATTATTCGTCGATCATGTCTCACAATGACAACAGCAATGTTAATGTTTTCTTCCGTTTGAGCACAAACTGGAGCGCCGGGTCCACCTTAATCTCTTGTAACATTGCATGGATGTCAGCTGAAGTTTTTTTTTTTTTGCCACGAAAGCAGAATTTCAGAGCGGAACTGAATATGTCTCAACCTGTACACCTCTCACAGGCTGGAATGGGGCACAGCTCTTGTAATGTTTACACATTGTATTCTTATGACAAGATGTAATGTATTTTATTCAACTGGTGCACCATTAATATGAGTATATAAAATGAAAAAATAGCGCTGATTGAGCATTTGTGTAATGAAATTAAAATGAGGAGATCCGCCACTTTTCTACACCAAAAGTTTTACTTAGTGCTCAATTGCAATTGGCCTTTAGCTGCGCTCTGCCTCCAGTTAACTCTTCTGGTGTCATCGAAGGAATTTCAAATGCTTTACTGGATTTTTTTTGCTATCCTTGCTGACACACTAAATTAATTTTTAGTCGAACTCCAACATTGTTATGATGTCGCATGAGGAACATTTTGTGTCCGTATTGCAAGGGGAAATGAGAATTACGCATTAAAAAGTTGTGCCTTAGAAGCAAACTGGAATTCGTTTTCCAACTTTTAATTTTCACTAGAGTTTATTAGTATAATAAAATTATATAATGTTTATTCTGTTTACATACCTAAAATAGCAATAAAAAGAAAACTTACCTTCCACCAATTCTTCAGAAAATCTAATTTTCTATTTTAGGATAGTTTAATAAATTTGATCACTTCAAGAAATATCTAATATTGAAATACTCATAAGGAACTGTAGGAAGATAGTGGCACAAACAAGAGGGGTAAGTAAGGGGTACCTACCACTTACACCCAAGGGAACTCTGAGGACAAGCCTCCCCTAATATAATATGGTGACTCACTGCAGTGAGGCAGCGTATCTACTCGTCTTTTCGGCCTTGTAATTCTTTATATACAGTTTTAACTTTAACATTTAGTCCTCTTCTGATTTCTTCATCTGGAATTCCTAAGTTCTTCTGACTGGTAGAACCGGTCTTAGAAAACTCATTTCACAATGTGATCTTTAGCTATTAAAATCCACCATGACTGCCGTAGTTTTGCAGAGTTTCTGTGTCTACTTCATCGTAATACGTTTCATTGTACTCTAAAAATTGAATGTATATGTATCTTTAGATGTAAAGGTGTATTCACAAGCTTATACAGGATGATTCAAAAGTCCTTTACAACGTTTGAGAGGTGGTAGAACAGGTCTAGAGGAACAATATTTTGCAGTTCCGCCGTTTTCCCGCTAAGGGGATGTACTCAGAAAACGATTTCTTCTTATTAAGCGTTATTTCATTTCTGTGGAAGGCGAGTTTTCATGCACCGTTTACACGCGATGTTGAAATTGCCATACATTGAGTTGATAAAGATGTGTTGCAGGGATCCTGTTTCATAAAATTTTTGGAGGAAATGACTACCTTCTATTCGGGAGGCGTTCGTAATACAACACTGATGTTTCGTGTCTGCATATATATAAAAGAAATTCATGTACGCCAGCTCGGGAAAAGCGAAATGTGCTATTAGAAGCTATCACAAATGAAAATCGTATTTTACATACTGTACAGTAAACATAAACTCTTGAATGCCGGCTGGAATGACACAATCAACATTGAATTAAACAACAAACAAGAAAACAACTTTCTTTGCAGTATTGTCACGCACTGTTTTGCCAAACACAAGAAGTTGATCGTGTTCTAAGTGAACTAATAATCACAGCATTCACCGCTGTAAACACAAACACCTTATGTCACAGAGAATGAGCTACCCCGCACTCCATATTATACTCTTCCTAGCAGGAAAACGGTGCACAGAACATTTTCGGCACTTAAAATGCTTCTCTTCATCTTGTTCATCTGTCAAAATGTTGTAAACCGCCTTTTGAAACACGCTGTATAAGAAACGCCAAAGACATCTTATATGTGACGATTCAAGTTTCCGTAGGAGTAGAAGGACATTAGATAATGTTCTGATAATACTGGATAAAATATTGAAAATGTGGAAGAATTTATATAGTTTTCGTGGATAGAAAGGGCATATATATAATAAAGGTATTAGAGAGATGTTGGTATAAATAATGAAATAGGGTATAAGTAAAGATATAGTTGAATTATTGCAGAACATTTACAGACAAAATACATTCTGTATTAAAAGATCTCTATTGAAAATAAAATAAATAAACAAAAATAAAAGGCCGTGTTAAAGGTAGGTGAAAAATCGGGAGCGATATCTTCTTTCGTTTTCGAGTAATCCTATCGACAGACAGTGACGCCATCGGAACCGCCACTCTAAGGTTATTAATTTGTGGTTCAAGAATACTGAACAGTAAATACTTACATTAACTGCAATTGTTTAACTATTGATAACTAATATGCTACTTTACAAAACAGATAGCCGACATTTTTCGCTTACACCATGCTTCTATGTGTATTGGTAGACTGTAGTAGTCATAGAAGAAAGGGAAAAGATATTTCATTTCACAGATTTCCTAAAAGAGATGTATGCGATACGATATTCAACCCGGTTAAATCGATTTCACGTTAAAATTTAAAGAAAACCGCAGGTCAATGTATTGACACACGTGTTTATTATGTATAGACTTAACATAAAAGCTCACTCCACGAGACAAGTTGTTCAAATTGACCACATTTTCCACACCAGCCATTTCATGTGGAATTCAGAAACTGAGAAGCGCGCTGACCTGCAAATTGACAATGACCGCTTAAAGCATATCTTTGCTAATCCCTGTAACACTACGAACTGGTTAGGTTACGCGGCGGTAAGCCATTTTCCTCAACGTGGCAGTAGGGTGGTGTCTTCTGGTTTCTAAAGTGCGTGATCGCAAATTCACTGTGGCCCATTAAGGCCTACCATACTTCACCGTTTTAGCCTAGAAGGCAGATGCGTGTGACCATTCCATTTTGTTAGTTCTCGTCACACATTCTAGTAACGTTATACAGGGAACGTTTAAAGAAAAAGATGCTCTTTTCAAAAGAGTATGAAGAGAATATTAACTAATGTATTTTTCATTTGTAACTGGAAGAGAAAATATAATGCAAAATAAAATTTACCATATTACATGTATAAGAAAAAGTTGTAGCCAATATCAAAATATGCTGAATATATAATTTGGTTTGCATAAGAAAACTTTAATTTTTTTTAATGCAACATTTATTTTACCAATTTTCTCTCTAAACAAATCATGCTCTAGTGGTAATGAGGTCACTTTTTAATTGAGCCGGGTATCATCATCATCATCATCATCATCATCATCATTATTATTATTATTATTATTATTATTATTATTATTATTATTAGCAAGGCAGCTCGCCAAATTATCCAATTTGCTCCATCTGTTACATTTTAACTCCTTACTTCAACTGCACTGTAAGATCGAATTGAACTTCTCCAGGCAAACACAACTCTTTTAAAAATACACTATTTTCCAAATTACTGGAAACCTTAAACCTAATCCACATAAATGGGGCAGTATCATATTTAGCATAATCTATTTTAATGAAAACAACATCTTCTTCCTTGGGAATGATTATAAATGGATGTACCCGTCTTTTTTTTTTTTTTCCTGGTGGTGTAGTGGTAACCATACTTGCCTCCTAAACCCAAGATGACGGGTTCAAACCCGGCCAGGATCGATGGATTTTTTCGGGCCTAAAAAATTCTAAGTATGGCTTCCTTCGGAAGGGAAGTAAAGCCGTGGGTCCTGTGTCGTACATTTACGGCAAGAAAAAAACCTCAAGCCTGAAAGAAGAGGCCTCTGAGCAAAATTTGTCGGCCGTTTCACGCCCTGATTTGAATGGGATGCTGATGACCTGAAATGTTAAAGAGCGTCCGTAAATTTAAAAAAAAAAAAAAAAAAAAAAAAAAAAAAAAACGACAACAAATCCGTCTTTTTCTTAAAGTCAATTGCAAAGGATTCGAAACATGAAATAACACCCTGCTTCCGGATCTTTCCTTTCATTGCCAAGCCTCACTGTCACATATGGTAGATTAGGTCAAATTGTGGGATAAGCCTCATTAGTTAATTTTGGGATGTTTCTAGGAACTTGATGAATTGGTTCATCATTTTGCACAAGAAAAATGTTCTCCCTAATTTTGGTTCGAAATGTTTATTACACACTATTGTTTTGTCATTAATTTCAAAATTTGCACTTATTCACTTGTCCTTAATGACTGCTCTTTAGGAAATTTAAATATGGCAGTATTCGGTGCATTGCCATAATTAGGGGTGTAATCGGCCACACAACAAGAGCGATCTATGTTGTATTAAACACTTTCTATTATATACTTTCCTGGTTTAATTTTACTAAACATTAATTTAATAAAACAAAAGAAATAGTACGCTACTGTGATTTACTTCCGGCTATAAACCACGTAATTGCAACGAACCAAATAAACAAACCCGTGTGCTTAATAACAGCAACACGCTTGATCTTCGATCGCCGCCATTTTTTGTACTATCGATAACCGCATTATGGTCTGAGTATTGGAGCGGTCTTGTACCTACCAACATTATTCGGTTTAAACGCTCCGTAACAAAAGAGACAATAAAAAGCTCGTTTAGAAGTCTCCATCAGCGTTACAATATGCATAAATAATCATGGACAGTTCTTAAAGCATGTGTAAGTACATTAGAAATATATAATATGTAAGTGAGAATAAAGGATAACAAAGTAAATGTACCTCAGATCATTTTCAATATACTTTATTCTGGACTATACCGTATAAAGCATTAGATATGAATGTCAAGATTCACAGGCAGTAGGAGTAAAACAATTTGGAACAGAAAAGGAAGAACAGGAAGAAACGCGCAGAGCGATAGTTCCTGAATGTCTAAAATAACACTATGAAATATAAATGTACGACAGAAATAGATAATGGGGCTTTGAAGGGTTTCCCAATCATGAGAAGAAGAGGTGTGAACATCAACAAGATGCCTTCCTTATACGGCCGCCTTTAATGAGAGAGGTAAAGGAAAATTGGGAGAGAGAATTCTACTTTTATATCTTCTCTTCTTTATTCTTTTCTTTTATCACCATCGTCATTTCGCTCGGCAGCAACATCCCAAAGCCCAGTGCAGTGTCGTTCGATGTCAAAACATAACTCGGAGCATAAAAGAGCCATATTAACGGGATTGAATAGAAGTTCAACACTCTCTAAGAGGTCCACAAAGGGTCACTTTGGAGCCTGCACATTCGTCGCACAGCGGATGTACGTGACCAAGTCTTTGGTGTAGTGGTTATAAAGCTTGGCTTGAGGACCTTGCCCTCTCCGCCCTTCCTGTACTTAACACTTGTTGTTTGCTAACAAACCCTTTGCTGTCGACAGTCGGAAACAGGATGTGCCAAGGTAAAGTACAGAGGGAAACTTCAAGCCCTACTATTCATGCTCGCTGCGATTTGACAACGTTGGTTGTCTTATACTTTACAACTATACTCCAAATACAAATTTACGTGTTTTTTTTTTTTTCATTGGAAGCATCTTTCAATGTTTATGTGGCGATATTCTTTGATTGACAATTTTTATAGTTATTTCTTTATTGGGTTTAAATTAACTTTACCACTTGTGTTTAGAACTTTGATATGAAATTCTACAAGCGCAGATAGTGCATGCTCCAATCCTGTTCAAAAACACCTTCAGGACATTTCAGTATACCCAAGAGTATTTAACATCATATTCGTGCTCTGCATTCCTGATATTCCCTATATATCAAAATTCAATGAGGCTAAAGTTCATGGGATTTATCTCCTGAAGCCCTTAAGCCAGCTTTTCTGAAACAATGGTCCTCAAAGTCTGCCTTTGTGGTCCTCTAGAATCTGAATTGAAATGTATTTAGTAAAATGGAGCATTTATGCGAAAATTTATGCGACGGAAAAAAAAAATCCTACTGTATTGCGGAGAGTCACAAAGAAAAGGGATTTCCGTCTTAAAAAGTTTTCATGTCTTAATCTGTTTTTGCAAATCATACATTTATTTTTTTGTTTGTTAAGTTAATAAGGTGCAGATGATGCAAATTCTGTAATGAAACATTAATGACTTAAAGACTTATTATAGTCTCGATCGTATATTTATTTTTCTATTTTTTAAGTTAAAAAGGTAGAGATATTGCAAATTCTATTATGAAAAATTAATGACTTATAGACTTATAATAGTCTTAATATTTTTAATTATGAAAAATAACTAATATATTTTCTTGTATTAATCCTAGAAATGAGCACTGAACGGATTGATTCAAGCGGTAATGCTTGGCACTTTTCGGGAGGTCGACTCACCGGACAGGCTTTCTGTAGTTTTTCTCAGTCCATTTTAAGAAAGGGCAAATGTCGGATTAGTATTTCTGTGCCATTTTATAATCTGTCTTCATTCCATGCCTGTGGTTATTTATTTTTTGTGTTTGTGATATCTTCAAGGCGGCCCTGACACACGACGAACTTAATGAGCACCCAATCAGAGCTCCTCAGGTAAATGTGAACATTATGTGTGTCCGCAGATAATTTGCCTGCCCGACAACAAATGACGTGTAAGTTCTAATACCCAGTAAAATTAACACTTACAGGGGAAGAATCCTAGTATATACATTAATTAATTAAAACGGCTTTAATATGTGTGTGCGTGCGTGTAAACATTACTGAAAATACTAATAACAAAAGAAAAAAATGATAAAATAGTTTCGAACAGGTCAAGGGTTCACAGAATCTTTTAACTTCAAAAGGTGCTCCTCATTTGAAAATAATTTGAGAAACGTTGCTTTAGGGAATGGCATTTGAGAAAAGTTGGAAAAAGAGTCTTAAAGAGTAGTCTGAATTGAATGAACAATCAAAACAGACATTTAATATTTCATGTGCCAAAGAGGATACAGGGGGAGAGGTTTGTTAAAATTTTACGATAGGATGTGGTTATCGCCCACTTCTAAAGATAACTTGTACAACATCGGTCAAAGGGTTTAGGGCTGTAGTAATATGGGAAAAGGGGAGGAAAAAAAAAAAAAAACGACGCACACGAGCTCACGACAATGTGTTCATTTCCTCTCAGATTAATGTTTTCTGTTTGTATTATCTTTAAAATATATTTATAAAGAGGGTTAAGCGATAAATGTTTATGTGAAAGCCTTTTTTTTTTTTGCCCCGTTAGTTATTTTATTTTAATGCGATACATTTATTTCATTTTTTTAAAAATTAATAATTTCGGACATAAACCTAAAAGCACTGCACTTTTAGTGTTATAACTGATACGAGGATAGATCCATAAGTTTCCAGCCTCTTGAGTTTTGAAAAGAGAAAATAGTCATTGGGAACTAGATCTGGTCTTTAGGGTGGATGGTCGATATTCTTGAAGGCACAATTCTTCACAACTTCCTTTGCAACAAGAGCTGTGTGCACAGCCGTGTTGTCATGAAGACAACACCACTCAGCTTTCCTCGCCTTTTCTCTTTGATGGAAGCACGTAGTCTATGCAGTAGGCTAGCATAGTACTCCCCATTTACTGTGGTGTTCTCCTTCTTGAAGTCAATAAAGAGTATTCCTTCACAGTTCCAGAAGATAGTGGCCATGATCTTGGTTGACTAAGTGAACTTGGCCTTTAGAGGCGGTGCTTCGCCAGGTTTATCTCCTTCCACAAAAGCGAGCGATGTTTTAAGGAGTGAGCACCTCCAAGGACCCAACTGCATGCTCTTCGTCTTCAGTGCTTTCTCGACCTATTCGAAAAGTTTGGCCCATGTTCCTCAATATACACCGTCCAATCGCTGTTTAATTTCATTTGGAGTAAGTCTTTCTTTTGTGAAGAACTTAATAACAGCCCGACACTCCATTTTGAACATGTCACAATCTTCTACACATAGCCTTCTTTATGCAACTATATCTGGACAACTGTACACAGCGGAGCGGAAGTTACAGCTGCAATTATTTACTTAATAGATAACGTATAACACCAGATAAGGATTTTATGAAGGCGACACACCTTATCGGTGAGGCCAGAAACTTATGGACCTACCCTCGTACGTATGTTGCACATAAACAGGAACAATGTCAGTTAATTCATATTTCACTAAGAATGGGACGAACTGTCTTACACAATGTTTATGAGCAAGTGCTATTTATTGCCTTTTCCTAAACGTTTAAACTAAGATGTATGAAGATAAACAAAATAGTTCATAATGCTATGATTCAATATATTAATAAGTGACTCCCGTGTTAATTCACGAGATGGATGCTGTTGTTGACGTTACTCCATCTTACGTCACGCTAAATGGTAATGGAGTTTCGGTGCGATCATATGTAGCTGGACGATCTCGGCCTCTGGAAAGTCATGGCCTAAGTTTGGGGATTGCCCAGATCTCAATGATGCACTTTCTTTAGAAGCTCAGACCATAGTTGCTGTGCTTCAGAGGTGCTTCTTTTAAGTTATTAAAAAATGCGTAGTCTTTGCAGACGTTCCAAGAAAGTCAAGAATTAAAGCATAACCGAGTTTGTATTAGAATGAGTCGATATGAGTCATCCGCAACGTAAAGAGAAGGTCCAAGCACACCTTAAAAGTGTCTATAACGGTACTATCCGTCAATTACTAAACCGCAGAAGTTCGTTAAAACTTCCCGTTTTTCTATATACAGTAAGCGGAACTCAGGTTAGATATCTAGATCATACACACATCGCAATTGTCCACATAGTCCAGTAACAACTGCAAGTGAATGCATTTGTGGAATTTTTAAAAAAATGGTCCATTAAATAAGCTTGCAGATTCAAATTAATTAAACCCCGAAACTGTTTTCAAGTGTTTCTGAAGTAATGTTTAATATATCTCTACTTTTTAAAAGTAGTTTAGGGAGGTTTTACCACATGACTTGCATGGTTTTAGAGTTTTACTTGCAGTTGATCATAAAAATGTTTTGACTAAAGTTGAAAACGTCAGTTCATGTTCAGAGTTAAACCAAAAAGTCCGAAATTTTAGTGTAATTGCACACACATTAAAGTAAACCCAACAAACATAAAAATTGTTATTTTTTAAAAAAATGTTTTAAAGACGTTTAATTTGAATTTTTAGGGCTACGTTGGTAGCGTTGCTGCAAACGCTCTATGTTTACTGCAGATGTATGCAACCGGAATTTTTCAATTGTGCATACTGTGACAGATAAATTTTTATGTCTCTGGATCCTCCCCATTTACTGCTCGAAAGCGACGTTTAACTTGATAATGCACTCGCATGGAATTTCAGCACAAAAATGCTTTCTCCGCTCGTGTCCACTGTTTTCACACAATGCACACGATGTTAACAGATCGAAGGGTGTTTTCTAGGACAGTGTAAATACAAAATAACGTTCGTGTCATTGGTAAGTTGCACCAAAAGCAAGCCCAGTGTTCAGAAAATACAGACTTTTAAAAATTCCACCATTATTTTAAACATGCCTTGAATTTTTTTTAAAAAATTAAATTTACAACGCTCTGAAGAGCCAATGTGTATGTAGTATGGTTATCGCTACACTAGTGTGGTAGTGTAGTGATAACCATACTTGCTTCCTGAACCCAAGATCACGGGTTCAAATCCGGCCAGGATCGAGGGATTTTTTTCGGGCGTCAAAATCCTAAGTATGGCCTCTTTCGGAAGGGAAGTAAAGCAGTGGGACCCGTGTCGTACATTTACGGCACGAAAAAGAACTTCAAGCCTGGAAAAAGAGGCATCTGAGCAAAATTTGTCGACCATTTCACGCCCTGCTTTGAATGGGTCGCTGATGACCTGAGCTGTTAAAGAGCGTCCGTAAATAAACCAAATTAAAAACCAGCGTGTATGTAGTTTTGAAACAAACGCTATATTAGTAAGCTTAATAAATGTTATGGTTTCTTGAAAATCTTAAAGAGCTCTAGCATATCACCTTTTAACCTAAAGCTTCCACACTTTCACACTTTCTTTTCTCTTCTCTCCTTTTCTCTTCTCGTGTTTTAATAGTTCTAACTGGTGCCACGGAAATCAGCAGTATGTTAATCGGGGACTCAGTGCACAATAATTTGATAATATGGAGATTTAATATTTGCAGGAGATAACACGTGGTGCATGTGAATTCGGCGCGGTTGGTTACACCCTTTGATAAGTGTCTTTCGGAGAACTTCGGGGACGCTCGTAAACGCCGTATTCACAACGCGCATGTAAGACTAGCGCACTGCAGTGGACGCTTTGCCTATATACGTAATGATCACAATCATAAGCATATGGAAATAGAACACTGGTGGCCAAGCGGTTAGAAGGCTTAAGCTCGTGGGTTCAAATCCTACTCACTTGCTCTATTATTGATTTTATAAATGTATATGTAGAACATCATGCTCCCTTAATATCATCTACTATTTTAACTATCATTTAAGTTTTATGGTATTGTCTATGCACACACAAAAACGTAATAACAAACTAACAATACGTTACTTTTCTACAGTAGTGTGGACGAGAGGCTATAACATCCCATACTTCTTGAATTTGTGCCCATAAGCCGTCTTGTGTCCTCCTCGCATGTGCAGGGAATGCGTATGCAGCAAATTGCATTTAAATAGAACAAATACTGAAGGAAATATTAAAATATTAATGTTAAAGCTTGCTGTGTATGGGAAGCAACATTACGAAATTAACTTATCATATGTTGCACAGGTTCATTAAAAACTAAAGTGTTTTATGCCGGGAGGTGAACCTGCTCTCTTATCACGGCATCATTGCACTTTCTGCTACAGAGCTAAAGCAACACATATACACACTATGTGCTGCACACCGCACACTGCAGGCTCTGGTGAACCCTGCGTGAACAACGAATCTAGATAAATTGTTATTTGAATGTTCCTTAATCTTAACAGAGTTTAGTTCAGTTGTACGGTAACATATGCACAGTTTAATCATCCATTGTTTATTCTCATATCTTTATATAAGATATGAATTTAAACTTTTGTAACTAATGGAAATGTTCTATTTAACGAAATGAAAAAATGATTCTTAGAATGAGAATTGCGAGTTTTGTTATGGAAAAAAGTCGCACTGTCCTGTTTGCCTTCATTTCTTCTTCTGCCTCTCGTTGTTATTATCTTTGCTGTTTTGTCTTTTTTATTTTCCTCTGTATTCCGTTTCTGGCTACAAATTTGTTGGTGTACCAGGATACTCTGTGATATCCAGGTTTCTTTAGGCAATGAAAACGGCTCTCTCGGAATTTGAACGTAGGTTGAGCCACGTTCTAGCAATTCTTTTTCTGCTTTTCAGATGAAGTATTTTGACGTGTTTCAGCCTCAGATCTATCAAGTCTCCCTGGATTTTTCATCCTGTTTCTTTTATATTTTATTATCCTACGTTCTTTCTCATAGCTATTTCCAATTCTGCAGGGTTCAATTCCTCTTAGTGTTTTTATTTTTATTATCGTTTCTTAAATATGTGTAATAATTACACATTCTCTTATATTTATTGCACAACGTTGATGATTTATTTGTTTATTGAGTAAAATTACAAAGAATCTTTGCCTACCGTTAATTTGTTCATCATCAAAAATTCGCGTAAAACAATGGCACTAGCAGTTTCAGGATCTCTTCTATGGAAAAAAGACTGAGAGATTTGAAAATAAATGCATAAAAATATTTAATAGACTGTAAACTAAAATTATTTCGAGTTATATTTGTAATACATCATCATTAAATTGGACTTCGTACTTTAATCCAGCATCTATTTTAATTTTCAATGAGAAATATCAAGGATCAAATACTTAAAGTGCCCAGGGTTAATGGCAGAGTTAATTTTTAATTGAAAAATTTTATATGAATGCAGATAAGCCTAAAAACAGTTAGCGAAACATAAAATAATGTTTGATTCAAACGACTTAATTTAAATTAAATATCTCTGTCAATGAAACTGATTGTTAAAAACTTAACTGTTTCAGTTGAAAAGTTTTTATTACCACAGCATAGACAAGTGCATATATCCAGCTTTGACACATTACAATTCCCTGCATTTGAAAGAGAAACCGAATCAGTTTTGCATGAGGTGCACTTGTCTCTATTTGAGGCAGGAGAATGCTTCCCACTAGATCTTATCTCTCTGGAAGTAAAATAAAATGTTATTTTGACAGGTGCAGCCCGTGCCTGAACTCTGCGAGCTGACGAGACGCTCCGGTCTGGACGGTACGGAAGTGGAGTTGGACGACGCCAACATCCGGGGCGGTACCCTCAGGCGCTCCGGAAGTCGCCGCTTCAACAAGTCCGCAACGGTAAGTAACGTTGTCCGCTTCGGCCGAGTGCCCCTAGCGATAGTGAAAGTTGTTTACTCAGTTGTGTATTGCGCATGCCTGGCTGCAAGGAGAAGTGCACGTGCACTTGCGGTCTGCAGAAATACCTGTTTAAAACCATAGAATTTTTGTTGCATCAACAATCAAGGTTTTGAAACCTTATATGACATAAATGACCCAAACATTGCCAAAAATATTTACAGCTTCTGCTAAACATTATCTGAAGTAAATATTGAAGGCTTTTTGTCAAGATGGTAGTTTAAATTACTGCACCTTTAAAATGTTATAGCTGTTAGTTCCTGTTTGAAGTAGGTAAATTTAAAAAAGCCTGGTTATCTTACTCTTCAAGTTCAGATACTTTCTATTCTTCTGTCATCTAAATCTTCTGTTAGTGAGAAAGCGGAAAACATGTGCTTGCTTTATTACAGGCCGAAGGCATCATTCAAACTGATTTACGATAGGATATATTTTATTTGAAAAGCCCTTAGAGTAATCAACGTTTATCTATAAAGTGAATAAATTAATGCTGACGTATCTAAATGACAGGAATATTGCATATATGCTTTTATGTATTTATTTATTGCAATTGCTGAACAGTTTTTGCCAAACTGACACGGTTTTTTAAATGATAAATGGAATGAATTAACAAACTAACTCTGATTTATTAGAGTTTGAAGTTGCCAGACATTATCCATTTCAGGGCTATGGAAAACTCCAGAGAAAACTAACAAGGAAAACCCTCGGGTTCGAATAAAAAAAAAAGTTTTATGTACTTCTGAATTCAATAGTATTCATTTTCCTGTAAAATGCCGCAGCTGCTAAATGGAAGGATTCACCTTTTACTGTGCTATTCGAAACTGCGGCGTTTATAAGAAATAAACGAATATTACTGTTGAATTCAGATGGATATAAATTACTTATTACTAAATTTTGTTTTTTCGAACCCTAGTGAAGAGTGACTAAATGGAACCCCGTAGTGAGTAACTGCGGTCTTAAAATGAATATCGCATTTGAATTCAGATGTAAATAAATAATGTATAACTGACTTCCTGTGCGGGTTTGTTCGAACCCAAGCGAAGGGTGACTAAACGGAACCCTCTAGTGCCCAACTCTGGCATTTTACTACAGAAAAACAAATATTACCATAGAATTCAGAAGTATTATGAGTGTTCTAAAAGTTCACGGCCAGGCTCAGAGACGTAGTGAAGATGGCCAAATTACTATGGTAGTTCTTAAGTAGCATCCTTTAGTTTAAACGGCGAGCTGTAAAGTTTCATACGCGTAAGTGTAGTCACTTGTTTGTGACGATTGTGTAAACAAATTAGTGTTAACATTTTCTGCAAAATGGATAAAAGTGAAATAGTAGCTGTGATCAAGTATTTCGTTTTGACAGGTTTAACCCCAACAGAATCATAAAAGGAATTAGATTCCACAAATTATTCTTTCCCTTCTATGGTTAAAAAGTGGGCTGCTGAATTTAAGCTTGGTTGCACCCATTCAAGATGATGAGTGCTCAAGTGGTCCCAAAACTGCTACGACGACGAGATTGTGACAAAATTCACAATGCAGTACTCGTTAATCGCCGATTGAAAGTACGCGAGTTCGTTGACATAGCAAAGACCTCGATAGACCGTGTCTACTACATTTTACACGAAATTTTGGGTATGAGAAAGCTTTCCCCTCGATGGGTGCCGCGTTTGTTAATAATGGACTGAAGGAATATTTCGAAGGAATATTTTGCAAGAGTGTTTAGACTTGTTTAAACGCACTTCCAGTCGATGTTTCATAACAGTAGATGAAACACGGGTTCATCACTCCACGCCAGAGACGAAGATGCAATCGAAACAATGGGTGGCAACAGATGAAAGTGCACCAAAGAAAGCAAAAACGGTTCTATTTGCAGGATAAGTCATGGCTGTGATTTTTCTGAGATCCTCATGGTGCTCATAGACTATCTCCAGAAGGGCAGAACCATCACGGGGGAGCATTACGCTTGACTACTGGATCAACTAAAGGATATTATTCAGGCTAAACGTCCACATCTTCGAAATAGAAAGTTCTTTTTCATCGCGATAATACGCCTGCACATATGTCTGAGAATGTTGCTGCAAAACTGCATGACCTTCGCTTCCAAGTGCTTTCACATTCGCCATATTCGCCGGATTTGGCTCGCAGCGATTACTTTTTGTTTCCATATCTGAAGAAATAGTTGGATGGACGAAAATTCAGATCAAATGACGAGGTTGAAGCTGAAAAAGAAACTTATTTTTTCGCAATTGGACAAATCTTATTTTACCGAGGGTGTTAAAATATGGGTAGTCGTTGTACTAAATGTATTCATTTAGTGACTATGCTGAAAAATATTTAACAAAAACATTTTTCTTAAATATTGTGTTTTCTTGGTCAGACGAGAACTTTTAGGACGTATGTAAACGGTATCTAATTTTGGTACGGTTTTGTTTGTTCAATGCTAGGGTTTTATTTTAGGCTGTAGGGCTGCAATCTACGAATCACGAATACAAATAGCCTGGTAATGATGTGTGTTGAGTAAAACAACGAGATAGCTTTCCATTTCTTTGCTTTCCGTTATACAATAGCCGCTTAGGTACATATTTTATACTTTTCTCTGAAATGTCTATTGCTAGTTTAAGCGCCAATGATCTGCAGTTTATTTCAGCTATTGCGAATTCATCTGGTAGTACGGCACATGAGGTCTGAAAAAGTACAAGAAAAGATGCCCCTGCAAACATTCTTGGAAATTTTCGCGTAATAGGCAGCATAATTAAACCTCGACGATCTCTATATAATTAAGGAGTAATTTAGATTATTCTGCATTCAGGAAGCAGATGTTACGATATAAACATTACGTCCTTTACTGCAGTGGTCATCTTGCAGTGTTGGAAAGGCAGCATTTTAGAGATAGGTGGTAATTAAAAAAAAAGTACCATTTAATTTTTTTAGTTAGAACATCGCTAAATATACAGTAAGCCGTTGACGCATTTATTACCTTTGATTCCCATGATTATTTTCTTAGAGAGGTTACTTTTAATGCACGTCAAAGGTTAATAAACTGAGCTTACTCATATGGTAGTGCAAGAGGTGCGCGGTGAATCGTGAAAACAATAAGTGAAATGTTCTGCTTGGATTGCGTCCTTCATATAGACATACAAGTACTTCCGATTGGATAATCGAAAAAAGAGGTAAAAGTGGAAATGTGCTAACTGCTGTTAGTTTTTTTTTTTTTTACGTAACAAAACTTAAAATAACCGTTAGGTATTTTATGTACGGTCTAATACGATAGGTATAGGGTTTTTCAAAACTTACCTATCTTTTCAAATAAAAGTAAAGAGCAATCTCTTCAAATATCTCTCTTATACTTTCATATGTTTATTTTCTAATGAAAACAATAATTTAATCCTTCTAATGCTTCAGACACTAATATTTTCCCCTATATCGCCTGCTACGCTTCTTATGTTGTACGGAGTATGTCAATAATATAATAATAGGAATCACTGATTACAAAAACACTCTTTGGTCACATTACACTAATTTTAGGAAAACTAAATAAAATATCACAACCGTTGGAACAAATTGATGTCACATAGTGAAAATTTAATAAGTAATAAGAATATGTGAAATTAATTATTAACACTTCTATATTTTAAGCATTGTGAAAATGTTGTTTCTAACTTAGATTTAGGTTATGTTTACAATGCAATATGTATTAAGTGAAAACATTTTACAATGTGTTTTTTGCATTGAATATATTAGTACATCGAAATAATTTAGCAGTTGCTGCTTAAAGGTTAATACACTATTTTTTCTATTTCTAGCAATATTTTCAAGAAGGAATTAAATTTTAAATTTGAAACAAATTACACAGTGTTTATTTATGGCTATTACACTGTTCCTGTGTATCTGGCAGGTCTATGATAGATCGAATTAATATTTTAGGCTGGAAGAACGAGACACGTTCATTATCAGGAACATATGTGGACAATTTTTAATGCCCTTCGTTTTCTTTTTTCCAAAAGGTACCTTTCCATTCTTGTAAACCTTTTCGTTTATCAACTATGTTTTTTTTTCTGTGATCAAATTTCAAGGAAAATCTGTTTTTTTAAAGGTCTATCAACAAATTCCGGAGGTTCAATTATTCCTGTTTTGATGCATTGCAATAAAAATGGGTAAAAGTTTAAATATTCATAAGTATCATGTTGACCCTGGAATATCTCAATAGAAAAGCAACTCTACTTATAAATTGCTGGCCACCACTTCTTGAAGTCATAGCTTTTGAGTTTTTCACACTAAACTGGAAAGTTCAACTCTTTGCTTTTAAGTACAAAAATCTGACTTCTTTTAATTTGTGTGTTCGTTCCGAAGCACTTATATATCAGCTGTACCTTTCTGTTTAACTCACTTTTGAATTTACGGCGATTCAATCATCGATTCAATTATATATTTGTATGTGTCCCATAATGAGCGCAATTTTTAAATTGAGCGCCTCCGTCGGTTTCTTAGGTAAGTGGCCTGAAACAGGAAAAAGAAGAGACAAAGAAAAAGATAAAAGAGAATAAAATGAATAATGCAAATGTGCCGCTCAATAGATTTTTAAAATGTCTGTTGGAAGGACCGCCACGGGTCGCCGAGGTCGTTAAGGCGCGGACTCGTGAGCCGGAAGTCTAGGGTTCGAATCCCGCCAAGACTATCCTCCTGACTGAGGTTTTTTGCAGGTTTTCCTCAGTCCTCATAAATGGCAAATGCCGGGAAGGTACCATCAACTTAGGCCTGGAACGTTTCCTTCCTTAAAAATAAATCCTTTCCCAATTTATCATTTCATGTATCATCAGTGTCCATCGCCTGTGGTGCCTCTGTAGCAAAAATGGGCGTTGAACACCATTCATTTATATTTTGTAGGAAGAAAAACACGTAAGAACATGGTAAAAATACAAGAAGGAGCAAAAGAAGAATTGATGCCAGAAATCAGCATCATGGAGCAAGAAACGAGGGATCTAAACATTCAAGAAACAAATGCAGTCGATCCAAGGAATTAAGCAAAATTTACGCTGACTTTGACACAACGCTACAAATCAGCAGACTGGAGGAGAGAGAATTTCTGCTGGTAGCTCTAGACATATTGTTCGTAAAATACACGTAATATTTCCGGTACCACATGCAATAGACAGAATTGACTTGAAATCCCGCAACATTCCTACAAATCCTAACGTTCTATTAAAACTAGTAGAGTCAGTTTATAAAAGAAGAAATGACACATTCTGTCTAGATGAAGTTTATAAATATTTTGTACTGTGTTATGGACGCATAGCATTTGATAGTAGTCAAAATTGGCCACATTCCTATGTTCAAATTCGGTATGATGGTGCCAACTATCCAAAAACAACCAAGATCCAACAAACCCATATTCTTAACAATATTCCTAATAAAAAGCTATCAATTCCTTTCAAAACTAAAATAAGTATCCAGCACCAAAATACGAGAAAGCATATGAATAATAGCCTTGGTAAAGATAAAGGAATTATAACATTAAATAAAACAATTAGAACACAGCACAAAGATAAAGGAAAAACATCAATATATATATTCGAAACCAAAAACAACCATACCAAGGCAGAACATTAACAACAGCCAAATTTCAAGAGAATCGAAGGAGCAAGATTTAAGAATAAAATATCACGTATCCATAGGGTACATTTTACTTCGTAAACATGGCCGTTTATGATGTATCGAATACCTCACTACTTAAAATACGTCAGCTAAATGCGCAAAGAACTAAACTTGTGATGTCAGAAGTCAAGTAAATATTAGAACAATTAAATATAGATATTTTATGTAGTCAAAAGCCATATTATCCATAAAAGCAAGGTTAATATGCACCAGCGAGAATCCAATGGCGGCAATAATTATAAACAAAGCAAACCTACAAATCGTCAACATCACCCATTTTAATGATTCACATACTAATTGCATCGAAATCACCCATAAAACGGAAAATTTATACGTTTAATCATTATTTTCGGTATTGTCACGAAATTGAACCATATCTGTTGAAAATTAAAATTATCAATAGAACATTTGGGGACAAGGAAATATTACACACATGCGTTGCAAATGCAAAATCGGAATGCTGATTTAATCATTAAAGGACGAAAGAGGCAAAAAATTAGAAGAATTTAATATCCGAACTAAATCCAATAGTTAAGAATGAACCAAATAATCGTGCAACATTTAAAAACAGAGCCGGTGCATCTGCTAATATTGATCTAACCCTATGTAATAGTAAAATCGACAGAAAAAGTATAAACTGGAAAGTGCGTCAAGACATCAACTACAAGTGATCATCGCTTAATATATTTCGATTACGATATGGGAAGAGGAAATTCAATTGAAGATCGGAGACACAATCATTCTCAGGCAAACTGGGAAGACATGAAACATATCTTTGATAACTCCAACTTAGTACACCAGGACTGTCAGTGCATCAAGAAACAAATAACCTAACAAAGATAAAAACCGCAATTGACAAAACGGTTCCAATAACTAAATTTAAGAAATATTCCGATAAGGTGTGGACCGACGCACTCCAAAAAGCCTGGAGACAAATGAGGAAAAAGAGCAGAATGTATCAAAAGACGATCATTGCGGAACCCAAGCAGTTATAGAGACAATTATTATTGAGCATGTGACGTAAAAGTCCATCGTTCATAGTTTCATGCCGTAGTTTTCGTTTACGTAGTACGGAACTGATTTTCCTTGTAGTTCATGTCATTTTGAGATGTTATTGCCTTAGGATTTCACTTCACGAAAGTTGCGATTGGAAAGCAGCTTCTTTTAAGTCTTGTGCAGGAATCGTTGATAAGAGTTGAGAAAGCGGTCAAAGAACATCGGAGCGTGGGAAAAAGCTAAAATACGAGTGTTCAGTACAAGATAATCGAGCCAAGAGCCCGAGGCATCCTTTTCGGTGTTGGTGAAAGCCAAGCTGTTAAAATACCGCCATTTTTGTCACCAACTGCGCCTTATTAGTAGCAGTGCGGCTAAACGAGGCCAATACATGCCTAATGTGAACAATACCTAATATCAGAATGCTTAAAATATTGGCTTACAGCGTCCAGGGAGAGCATCTGGTAGAGCGCAATGCGTATACATTATGCATGTATGACGTGGGTTAAAGGTCATCTAGGCACCCAAGCGAATGAACACGCTCAAAGGCTAGTCAAATCTGCTTTAACTCAGATCTAAAGTAACTTAGACGAAAATTCACAATTAAATCCTAAGCTGTGTTTTACAGGTGCGGTGTAGCTGGAAAGATCTTAAATTACTTCTACTTTCCTAGCGTTTTTGACAGAAAGTTTTCACACCTCATTCATGTTCACGCAGTAATTATGGATTTTCAAACTTTCCATAACTAAATTAATACGATCAGTGACCATCTACATAACATTGCCAACAATAACTAGCGCCTCTGTCGAGCTTTGACAGAAATCTATATAAACACATTTATTAATTGATTGCTCATTAAAAAAGCTCAACAAAACACGTTGATTGTTTCATTTAATGTGGCATAATATGTATATATATATATATATATATATATATATATATATATATATAAGAAAAATAAAAATAAAGTAATACTATTAACAATGTAACAAATTAACAGTAATTATAATAGTATACGGTTTCATTGTCGCCCTATTCACCAATCAATGGAACTTAATTGATAGTTTTAAAACATGGTTCTCAAAAACTAATAACTGATAGTATTATTATTATTATTATTATTATTTTTTATTCCTATAATCTCTGCTTCGATCCTACTGGGGATCTATAGGAAACCCATTCTCATGCATTTTCCTATTCACTATTGGCAAATTTGATGATCTGCGGAATCAAGATATTAAAGAAGCGGTACAACATCTAACGCCACATAACACAAAAACAAACAATTTTCAGATCTTTGCGCCTAGCGAAAGTACGAGATTGAACAAACAACGAGCGATGGAGAAATTGCAAATATATTAGAAGACTGGGGTTATAAAAATGGCATCGCGTTGCAATTGTCTTACCGAACCCCCCTCTTGTTTTTAATTTTTTTTTATTAGGTAATTGAGTTTTCAAATTCATGCTTGTCACCCTTCGGTCTTGAAATAATTATAACAAACATTCCTTAACCTCAATTAAATTACCGAAAAATTATTAAAAGATAAATTAAAGGCAAAGATAGCCTATTGTGTCCCTTTAGGGCAAAAGCCTCCTAACAAGTAGGAAAAACTCGCTTTTTCCTAACATGGTAAGTTATTCCACGCTAGTTGTTTGTATGCTGTTTAGGACTCTGATTTGCTCTTTGGTTACTCCATTTCTTACTAGTTGCCTCTCGAGAGATTTTCATTTATCTCTTCCTCTTGCTACTCTTGACCAATCTGGATCTGCATGTTCCTTGAAGAGGTCTGTTCATCTTTTTCTGGTACTGCCTTGTATACTTTTTCCTATCCGGGTGTCCTACATGGAGATCTTGTAGGTGCACCTATAATCCTGCATTCTTGCGACGTGACCGCCCCATTGCCATTTGCTTTTGATAGTTATTTGTGTGATGTTTGTTGTCTGAGAAAATTAATGCTATATGTATTTTGCACTTCAAAGTTATTCCTAGAATCTTGCTTTGCAGTTTTCTTTGGCATATTTGAATTTTGTTCTTTTGTTTTTCTGTTAGTGACCATATCTGGCACCCATATAATAATTTAGGGTATACACAGGTTTCGAGCGTCTGAAATCTGTTTTTCTTAGTGTTTGCTCTAACAATATAAACTTAAGGCCCTAAAGTTTAATGAGATCCTTCTTTGTACTTCTTTTTCCATTTTATCATGGAAGAAAATCCGTTGTCCTGGGTGTGTATATTCGCTCACACATGAGAGGACTGTTCCATTTATTTTTATTGGGATTTCAGGTCAGTTTGAAATTAACGGTGTGTTCAGTTTGTTCAGTGACAGCCCTGCATTTTTGCTTTGCTCACATAATTGTTCCAGCATAGTTTGTAGTGCTTTCGGTGTTTTAGCACTCGGATATTACTGAAGATAATCGTCATTCCGGTAATAAACTTTACCAGAAATAGTAATTGCAGGAAGTATAAAGCGTATAGGCAGCATAACAAGAACCGCATGGAATTCTTAGTTCAACAGTCATGGTATGTTTTATTGTATCCTATGATAGATACAAAGCAAAAACAATAAAATAAACGGTACACATACTGTGGAAAACAGTTCTTTCTTTATTAACTGTAAAACATTCAGAGAAGAGCTTAGGAACTTACAGCATGATCCATCTAAACTAAACCTTTGCATGTATTAAAACAATATTTCTGTTAATGCTCATTTTACTAAAGTTCACGATTAAAATGAGTTTTTGCGCAACAAATTTAGTAGTTTATCAAGGTATATTGGAACTACTTTGGCAATGTTGAATTCAGTATCTCACTTGGGGCACCATCACTCCCAGTAAATTGGGGAATTAAAAATGGCCCAAGCATTCCCATTTGCGTTTGTAGTAAGTCATTGGTGACATTAACTTCTTTCCTTTTATAGTAGATATTATATACTTAATTATCTATTTGACCTATTTTAAATATACATAAACTCCTTGGTTTTTAAAAAGCACGCCCCGAATCTTTGTCACAGTGTTTAATAAAACCTCTGTGAATTAACCCCTCAGGGGCCCAATTTATTGGGTACGGGGCGTAGCGACCCCGAGGCACCCGAGCTGCTCCCTCAGGTCCGCGCTCAGCGCGTTTGACTCCTTTTTAGTTGGTCTCCATTTTACTTTTTAATTTTAAACCTCCCTGCTTTTAGTCTGATGGATGCCCCCGTGTTTGATACGGTTCAAAGGTGACTGGGTAAGGGAGTGACTCCCAGCGCTGGGCCATCATGTAGGGCTAGAGCGTATCCCCTGGTAAAGGCCAGGCCCGGGGAGGGGCCATTACACGCGCTGTAGACTTCCTGTAGGCGATTGGGTCCCTTTGTCGATACCCAGGAAGGTGTGACCCTAAGGTTACTTGTTCCAGGCCAGGGCAACTAACCTAAGCCGGGGTGGCGCCCAGGAAGCAGCCTGCCATCGGAGACAGGTGTAATGGTGGAGGATGAATCCGCTATGGTGCAAGAAAATCCTCAAATAAATACTAAACGTAAGAGAATGGACATAAGAGGGGTGACTGAGGTGTCTTTCCCTCGTTTCTTGATGATTAACAGAACAGAGGAAGGTCAGTCGTTTACTCAGGTGAACCCTTTCATCATTCAAAAAGGTTTGGACAGTATTTCTGGGCCTGTTAAATCGTACACGCGCCTACGCAATGGGTCCCTATTGGTAGAAACTGTGAGTGCGTCTCAAACTACTGCGGTTCTTAAGGCAATTTTACTCCACGGTTACCCGATCCGTGTCGAGTCCCATCGTACCCTGAATTCCTCCCGAGGGGTTATAACCACTTCTATACTCGACGGTATGACGGACACCGAAATTCAGGGTTATTTAGCCGAGCAGAATGTCACCGCAGTTTATCGTGTGCAGGCTAAGAGAGATGGTGAGGTGCAGCCTACGCGAACACTATTCCTCACATTTAATAGAGCTGAGTTACCAAACAAGATTAAGGCAGGGTATGAGGTAATATCAGTCCGCCCGTATGTTCCTAGCCCTTTAAGGTGTTTCCAATGTCAGCGTTTCGGTCACACCCGCCTGTCTTGTAAGAGCCCTAAATCTGTTTGTGCTACCTGTGCCTTAGAAAGCCACGAGGGAGCGTGTTCATCCGCCCCTGTATGCGTGAACTGCCGTGGCCCTCATTCAGCAACGTCCCGCGACTGCCCTCGATTTCGAGAGGAGCGCTCTATTCAGGAAATCCGTGTTAAAGAGAAACTTTCGTTCTCTGAAGCCCGGAAACGCTATCAAGCCTGTCTACCTCCTGTACCTAAGTTCGGTACGTATAGCTCTTTAACTGCCACAGCAATATCCCGACGGGACAGTAGCACGCAAACATGTGACCTGGTCTTCACCGAAACGCCTACTCCTACCAGTACCAAGCGCTCAACAGCACCCAAGCCAGTGGTTTTTGTTGCTGATCCAGTAAAATTCAAGACTGCCTACACACGGACTGACTTTCTAAAATCGTCCACAAATGAAGGAAAGGCTAAGAAGAAAAATCAAAGCCCCTCACCTCCTCGGAGGTCGAGCTCCCACGATGGCTCTGGGAGCAAACCCGCAAGGCGGTCACCGTCGCCGCCTCTCAACACCTCCAACCGTTTCCAGGTGCTGGAATCGGTTGATCCATCTCAGCGGGAGAGCCCTCCCTCCGAGGATTTTATGGAGCAGGAAGCGTCTGCTACTGCTAAACCACCGAGTCCCACGCGCTTAAAGAAAGGACGATTGATTCGTCCCGGTCCGACCAAAAAGTAAGGTGGTGTTTTTATTTCTTTTAACGGTTTT
This sequence comes from Metallyticus violacea, assembly GCA_030762175.1. NCBI lineage: Eukaryota > Metazoa > Arthropoda > Insecta > Mantodea > Metallyticidae > Metallyticus > Metallyticus violacea. The sequence goes on along the minus strand of CM060830.1, from coordinate 61,402,314 downwards.
AATAATGTCTATCCTTTCATGGAATGTACGTGGGCTCCGCAGCCGAAGACCTGAACTGGAGTTGCTTTTACGTTCGACTGATGCTCTGCTTTTATGCCTCCAGGAGACCAAACTTCGTCCTCAGGATGCTTTCAATATTCGAGGTTACTCTTCGGTAAGATTCGATTTTCCCGCCGAAGACGGCATTCCCGCGCATGGCGGAGTTTTAATATTAATCAGGGATGACGTGCATACTTCCCCCCTGTCTCTCCAATCTAATCTACAGGCGGTAGCAACTACGGTTTCTTTTTCTGGCCTTAGTTTCACAGTTTGCAGCATTTACCTACCTCCATCTGTTCCTGTCTCCGTGGTTGATCTGGACAACCTTCTATACCAGCTGCCACCCCCTATACTGCTTTTGGGGGACTTCAATGCGCACCATCCCTCTTGGGGATCCTCTGTAGAGTGTGCGAGGGGTAGCTTGGTGGCTGATTTTTTGGATCGCCACAATCTTATTTTACTGAATACCGGTGAGCCCACTTTTCTCTCAGACAGCACACACAGTTTTTCCCATCTGGACTTGTCTTTCTGTTCGGCTTCGCTTTCAGTACACTTAGCCTGGCACGTTCTTTCTGATTTGTACTCTAGCGACCATTTCCCCTGTGACATTCGTATCCTGTCTTCCCAAGTACGTCCTCAGCGCACAATGAAGTGGCTTCTAGAAAAAGCAAATTGGAGTCTCTTCCGTTCTCTGGCCGTATTTTCCGGGTGTCCCTTTCCCTCCATTGATGCCATGGTCGAACACCTAAACACGATCATTGTTGCAGCCGCAAATCAGGCTATTCCCCGGTCGTCTTTCCACCCGAGACGAATTCCGGTTCCTTGGTGGACCGACGAATGCCGGGACGCATTGCGTGCACGTCGAGGTGCTTTGCGGGTCTTTCGTCGCCACCCTACGTTAGAGAATTTCATCCGTTACAAACAACTGCGCGCGAAATGCCGCCGAGTTATTAAAGACAGCAAGAGGGCGTCCTGGATTGCCTTCGCCAAATCTTTTAACCGTTTTACACCTTCATCTGTTGTTTGGAACCGACTGCGCCGGGTTGCGGGCAAACCTGGATTTACGCCCATATCTGGACTCAAGGTATCACATTGTGTACTTACTACTCCCAAGGATGTAGCAAATACCTTAGGTCGGAATTTCGCTGAGATCTCGAGCTCTGCCCAATACCCCCCTGCCTTTCGCTCTATTCAGGAGCGAGTTGATCCTAGTGGATTTAGCTTTGCCTCAGACAACCAAGAGTGCTACAATGTCCCATTTTCGTCCAGGGAATTGGAACATGCGTTATCTGCATCTCGGCATTGCGCTCCAGGGCCAGATGGCATCCATGTTGCTATGCTGCAGCATTTATCAACTGAGGGCATGCATTTTTTACTCAAAATTTTTAACCGTATTTGGTGTGATGGCACATTTCCATGCGCTTGGCGAGTGGCGACAGTCATTCCTATCCTTAAGCCTGGAAAGGACCCACACCTTCCTTCCAGTTACCGTCCCATTTCCCTCACCAGTTGCGTGTGCAAGGTGATGGAACGAATCATTAACGGGCGGCTTATGTGGTGGTTGGAGTCGCGGCACCTACTGACGAACATCCAGTGCGGTTTCCGTCGTCATCGATGTTCCATCGACCATCTTGTGTCTCTGTCCACCCATATAATGGACGGATTTGTGAGAAAGTGCCAAACTGTTGCGGTATTTTTTGATTTGGAGAAGGCTTACGATACCTGCTGGAGGGGCGGTATCCTTCGTACGCTTAATGATTGGCATATATGTGGTCGGATGTCTGTTTTTATTCGGGAGTTTATGATGGACCGGGTTTTTAACGTTCGCGTGGGGTCAGTTTTATCTTCTCGTTTTACTCAAGAGAACGGTGTACCGCAGGTCTCGGTACTTAGTTGTACACTGTTTGCCATCGCCATCAATTCCATAGCTGAGTGCTTACCACCGGGAATCCAATCGTCGTTATTCGTAGACGATTTTGCGATTTATCTTTCCTCCAGGAGAACCTGTCTTTTGGAACGCCGCCTCCAATGCTGTCTGGACCGCCTCTACCTTTGGAGCGTACGTAATGGGTTCCGTTTCTCCGCAGAGAAGACCGTCTGCATGAACTTCTGGCGTCATAAGGTGTATCCTTCACCATCTCTCCACCTTGGCCCAGAAGCTCTTGTTTTCGCGGACGAAGTTAGATTCCTGGGCTTAATCTTTGACAGAACATTAAGCTGGTCTTCGCATGTAGCACAGCTCAGAGGCCGGTGTGAACGTTCTCTGTGTATTTTACGGGTTTTAAGTGGCACATCCTGGGGAGCCGACCGGACTGTTCTTTTACGTTTTTATCGATCTCTAATCCGGTCCAAACTGGATTATGGCTGTATAGTATATGGCTCAGCGCGACCTTCCGTTCTTCGTCGTCTTAACCCCATTCACCGCCGGGGTATCCGTGTCCCTGTTGGTGCATTCCCCACCAGTCCTGTGTCGAGTTTATGTGCGGAGGCTGGGGAACCTCCGTTGTTTTATCGTAGGGATCTTTTACTTTCTACGTATGGTTGTCAACTGGCTACGCAACCTCGTCATCCTGCGAATGAACCGTTTTTCAATGCGTCTCTCGCCCCATTTTACGCTGCTCGGTCTTTTACTCCTAAGCCCGCTGGCTTTCGTTTCCGGGAGCTGTTAAGGACGATGGACCTGGACTTACCTGCTTTTTTCTTGGCCGGGGAAACCTCCTCTCCCCCTTGGCTCTTAGCAGAGGCCCCCGTACATCTTGGGCTTACGGCCTGTCCTAAGTCCTCGACTGCAGCACCATTCATTCTTAGTCATTTTAACGAGATTGTCTCTTACTTTGCTGGATGTAATTTTATATATACCGACGGTTCTAAATCCGACACAGGTGTAGGATGTGCCTTTGTTTTTAATGGAGCTAGTTTTACATATGGTCTTAACGTTGCGACATCTATTTTTATGGCGGAGCTTTATGCTATATATCGGGCTATTTTATTTATTTCTGACCACGGGCTGGGGAACAGTGTCATTTGTTCCGATTCTCTGAGTGCCCTTTTATCTCTTAAACGCCTGTACACCTACCATCCTCTTGTGCAGAAAGTTCAGGATGCAGTGTCTTCGCTTCTGGCCGTTGGTGTCAGAGTCACTCTGCTATGGGTACCTGGACACGTGGGACTCCCGGGTAACGAGGCCGCGGATGTCGCGGCTAAATCGGCCATTTTAGACCCTGCAGAGTACGAGCAACGCTTTTATGTAGGGGATTTTAAACATTGTATACGTCGAGGAATTCTCTCGCGCTGGCGCGATGAGTGGGATATCATTCCCCACAATAAGCTTCGAGAAATTAAATCCACCCCTTTTCATTGGTCGACTTCTTCTCGCGCAGTCCGTCGCGAGGAAGTGATTTTAGCTCGTCTTCGAATAGGGCACTGCCGATTTAGTCACCGTCACCTTTTTAATGGTCAACCAGCTCCAGATTGCCCACGATGTGACCACCCCTTTACGGTGCGTCACATTTTACTCGAATGCCCTCATCTGGCAACTTTTATACTTTCCCTGGGTTTGCCCTCCTCTATTGAGGAGCTACTTGCCGATGATGTGGTTGCTGTGGAACGAGTGCTCCGCTTTATCCGTGTTTGTGACTTTTGGTGCAAGGTGTAAATTTTAATGGTTTTACCCTTGACGGTAATTTCCGAATATTTTAAGACTTTTGTCCTTTTGTAGCCAATTTTATCCTTGTTCTTTGTTTTAAGGGGTTTCATTGTTATATTTTGAGGCCATTATAACACTTAATATCTGAGCTCTTGCAGCTGCGTTTTGATCTGGTCTGTTGATGAAAATTTAACCCCAGTTATTAAAAGCGGGTTTTCTATTATTGCTCAAAGTGCTACTGTTGCGCAGATTTCGGTGTGTCTGGGCGCTAATGACCTCGTAGTTTTGCGCCCTTTAAGCAATAATCATCATCATCATCTGTGAATTAACGTCCAAAAATACGTTTTGAGAATGTAACATTAAAAATACTTTAAAATGTGTGAATACTTAAATGTAATTTTCTTTATCCTCTCACGTTCGTATCGTAACGAAAATAGAGGGAGAGTAGCGGTTTGACTCCGTGTTGGAGCCGATTTGCTTGCCTAGACTTATGATACTCAATCGCTTCATCATTTTAAAACGAAAGTACGACATATAAAACAACAGAATTTACTACTAACCCTGCTTAACTAGGCATGAAAATGTTACCCATTTCCCCTGATACACAAACCACATCATCTTAGGACAGCATCACTGTCACGCATTAGTTACCCATCATCACTTTTGGATTTAACTTCGTTTCGAGTGTTTAACTTCCTTCAGTGTGCGAGAGTTAGTTGAATAAATTTAATTTTTAACGCCCCCGCCCAAGATAAAAATTACAAACAATAACATCTGGGGAATGAGGATATCGTAAATCTGGGCTAATAATTCTGGAAAGAAACAAATATACGATGCTATTTCATCGTGAATTAATGGATAGTCTTATTTTTCTTTTTTTTCATTCAGTTACAGGGCCTGTTTCATTATACTTCTTTATACCAATTTTAATATTATTTTTCATGTTACGCCTAGATGTATGTCTCGTTCTGCTACACGACTTTATTTATGCATCTGATGTTTGTCTTGAAGATAAATATACAACGGCGCAGAGAATGTCACCATTGCACACAGTACTGCACTATTTAATGACATCTTGCTCTAGACTCTAGTCCCGCTCGCAACTGACTGAAAGAGAAAATGGCGCCGCGCGTGCCGCATGTGGAATCTCAGAGTTTGGAGAAGGTTTCTCTGTTGGTCAGCTGATCTAAGTTGCAGGACTTTTAAACTGCTCTCAACACATTCCTTAAATTTTGCTTAGACTTTTAACTAGCAGAAGAGAGATAAGTTATAAAATAACCATCACATCATCATATATAAACCGTAGAGGCCGTAGCCATGCAGATGCATATAGGAGAAAATTATATTATAATTTGTACCTTTATCTTATATGTGGATACTTGCCTCGTAGACCCAAGATTGCAGGTTTAATACCGATCAAGGCCATTGGATATTTTAGGGCGTAAAGTATACATAGCTTTCTTCGGAAGGGAATAAAGCCGCGGATCGCTTGTATATTTGCGATACGTAAAAGAACCTTACGCCTAAAAATAGTACCTCTGAGCAAAATTTATCGGCAGTTTCACGCCCTGAATTGAATGACCTGAGATGTTAAATGGTAAATAAACCAAATAATTAATATATTCGTAGTCGGTCAGTATTACGTCTTTTACTGGCGTATAATTGAAGACTATTTTTGCTATAATTGAAGACTATTTTTGCTATAATTGAAGACTATGTTTTGCATTTGTGTCTTTTTATATTTGGAACTTTAAGTTCCCCTCGAATGTCCAAGTTTCTCTTGCGTTGCAGCAGATCATATCTAGCTCTTGGCCTTAAAAGATATACAAAATCTCCTGTCTATGCCGTAAAAATGGCTAAAACTTGCGTATTGTGTGGATTTTTTCGGGCGCAAAAATGCTAAATATTGCTTCCCTCGGAAGGAAAGTAAAGCCGTGGGTCCCGTGTGGTACATTTACGGCACGTAAAAGGACCGGAAGCCTGAAAAAAGAGACCTCTGAGCAAAATTTATTGGCCGTTTCGCGTTTACTTGTAGCATTATTTAATTGTTAATTATTATCGGATTTTTTTCTCTTCTAATAATCTGGCCATATTAACCAGCTACTCTATTTAATTTAAAGATTGGTTATTGTAAATTATCTTGAATGTTGTGAATATAGCTTGATGTGCAAAAAGTATTCATGGGTTTATTATTTATTTATAAATGATGAGATCTACATTATGATTTCTGGATTTACGATCTTATTCTTTGATAATGTAAATTTATATTACAACAGCTCTGTGAGCCCCCGAAGATTAAATATGACTGTGTTTAAATTCAACCTTTCTAGATGTCCTCTTTATAATTAAAATTATCTTAATATTCACCTTTATTGTTTTAGTCAGATTTTTGCCTTTAAACAAGATGCGTTATATTACTTAATTATGTTTCCCTACTAATAAATAATTAAATGTTGGATATTCCACAAAAGCTGCAATAGTTTCTCTTGTGTTTATCTTCTACTTTCAAATGTTCATTGTATACATACTTTGTTGTGAATGTACCTCGGTTGTTTTCTACGGCGAATGAATGACTAATTCCACATTGCATTAGATGAATTGTATCAGCAGATTTGAGGCAGCCAGCCATTGTTATGCATCTTGGTTTCCCTCGCTGTAGGCATGCTGTGTAACATCGATCGATTGGGGAAGGGCAGGGTGTGGTCCTCACGTGCACGAGTACAGCCTATGCTTCCTGGTCAAGGGTTCTCTTAAATGCTACTCATCGCGATAGCATTATACTTGCCCCGACACCTCCTATCCCCGTTATTGTTACCTGGGTACGCAGAAACAATGAAAGCAGAATAGAACATCACCTGCTACTTGCCCCTTTCTAGGGAGTTTACATAATAGGGATGCTGTAGCTTCCGTAGTGTAAATGCATGGATGTGTTCTAATGGATAGTACCTTCATATTTTTTAGAAAGCGTGAGCGCTAAGGAAAACAGAGGATGAAATACTCATACATGGACTTATTAGCATTTTATAAAATGCATGTAAGCATGTCATACATGACAATGCTTCTTAAAACATTGATGGAATTATGACATAAGTAATTGTTTATGCTTACAACTGAAAACTTCAAAACGAAGTTATATATTTACATTTTGATTTCAAACTATCATTATGGGCAGTTAGAGAAAGGCATAGCTGCCTATGATTCGTGCCGAGGGAGCAAATATTATAAATGTCGCCGAAAACTTAAAATTGAAGGCGTAAATGTTGTGGCACGAAAGAAGTTGCTAGTTTAGAGTGTGAAAGTAATTGGTCTTAAAGAGATCCAGGGAGAAAAACGGCGATAAAAGGGTCTAACAACGCTAAAGAGGATTCACAATACACCGAAATAACCGCAGATGGAAAGAACTGCAATGGACGTTAAGCATTAAGTTGAATGACTTTATTTTGTCGCTTTTTATCAATGTGTGTTGCTGTTTTAGAATAATAAAACGTGGTAAATATTGTGTTCTTCATTTAACAGTAATTTGAATCCGTAATTTGCCCTAAAGCGCTGTAAAATTACACACCGAGAAACATTAATTACTTAAAAAGTAGATGTTTTGATAAAATAACCTGTTCATAACGAAATGCTGCAGCCTCAAGAGTTATACAGGGTGTATCGTTTGGGTATGGGTAAAGTGTAAAAAGTGTAAAACATTTACTATTGAACTTTATATTTTCAAACTTTGTGTATACAACATTCAAAGATGGAAGCTTTCACAGAATGCTACATGGCATCCATTGCGCACTCTGCACAACTGATAACGGTGATGCAATTCAGCCCATGCAAAGAATGCTCCATACCTCACTCCACACTTAACTTTTGAACTTGAGACGTGTGAATTTTCCTTTATCCAAATAATGCAGTTGTGAGTGTTTACTCTCCCGCTCACATTTGTTTACAAAGCCGCCTACTTCTTCAACCCATCGACACATGATGGATGCAAAATTGAAACGCCCTTCATGACCCTCATCACGTAAGGCTTGTAGACGTTGTAAATGATAAAGACACAGCTTCAGGTACATTTGAACAATACGCGGACAGGACATTTATGGTACATTCATCTCTGCTGACGGTCGTAGAGCTTCTTGCCATGACTTCAGAGATGGTGCTTCTCGTACTGGGTTTCGTCTGCGACATCCTGCATATTTTATATAGAAATGTTCGATACCACAAATATTATGAAATCTTATTTAGGTACATCAAATGTTTAACACACTCGAGTTTAAGCATATCAAAGAACGCATTGCGTTCGCTGTTGATTTGTATCATCATTTCAATCATCTACGATTTTCATTTGTCATTATGCATTGTTGATTTTCATTCTTGCCAAGTATGGAACTCCCATCTTTTAAGCAAAAATTACCAGCAAAAAATGTCTCCTATGATCATGTTAGCTTTTATAGTAATTTATAGTATAATACCCAAACGGATCATCCTATATATTACTGCGTTCATCTCATGATTATTTTGTGTCGGTCCTGGTGGTGTAGTGGTAACCGTACTTGCCTTCTAAACCTAAGATCGCGGGTTTAAACCCGACCAGGATCGATGGATTTTTTTCGAGCTTAAAAATTCTAAGTATGGCTTCCTTCCTTGGGAAGGGAAGTAAAGCCGTGGGTCCCGTGTCGGCCCTGAATTGAGTAGGACGCTAATGAGCTGTTAAAGAGCGTCCATAAATAAACCAAAGCAACAATGAGTATTTTGTGTAAAGTGGCAAATTAACAAAAAAAAAAAAAAGCTAATTTCTGAAATTCACCCTCTACATGACAGGGCATTAACATGTTTTGACCGAGCGGAATGACTTAGAGGGTAGTGAGATCCCGCGTTCAAATGCCTTGGGGTCGTCATTCTGATCTTGAGTGTTTTCGTGATTTCCTGTGGTCAGTTTGGCTATTCTGGGATGAAGTCCCTTTGCTCATCGTTTCAGGATTATAAGGCCAGACGATGTGGGGTGTATTTGCTCATTGGAAAAAATGCTCTAATGTCTGGTGTGGCAGCAGCACTTCCGAAGGGCTCTGCTCCTTGCAGAAGGGTCTCCAGCGTCATCAAAAACATTAACGAGAAGAATGGAATCTGGGAATGTTAGGTATCCCATCTGCGACCGTAGATGCTGCGCTTAGCTGTTTTCTCATCTCATCCCTTCCTCCGAAGGTTCACTATGCTAAAGGCCCTTGTTGGGTCTCCTTGTTTGAAATCCTCCTTCAACTAATTGAATTTAAACATGCGTTAAATCTGCCCGAAAAGAAAAGAACATTTCTATGAAATTATGCCTACAGTAAATATCGGATAAAACAAATAGAACATTAAAAATTGAAGTTTCATTTATCATAATGATGTGAACAAACATTTGGGTTCTTTGTGGTCTTAAAACGCCGTAACTGCATCAAAGATAAGTAATACTGAATTCATGTTTAAGTTTTTTAAGCTCTACGATTGTTTACTCATTAATTCTCCCAAACCCATTCTGCCTCGATTTTCAGGAAGGAGTGTTGAATAATAAAGAATTATATTCACACTTGATAAAGCCCGAACATCAGAAGCACTAAAGGTATCGTATATGAAGAGGAAAAATTCAGGTTTCAAACCTCGGCCAAGCTGGTTGACCCAAGCAAGCTTCGAACCTGCACTCTTCCCTTTTGCAGCTGACTTGGGACGTGACAGCTATGAATACGGCAATGCATATGCCCATTGCCATTTTTATTTCAGTAGGGTTGCTGGAGCATGTACAATACATGTAAACTTCTGTTTGGAAAAACATTGCGCCAAAGGTGTTAAATCCGAAATCCTTTGTCTTCTGAAATAATTAAGAACGCATGTACTAAAACTTTACAGATGTTTTAAAGAATGAAGACATTATTTAAATTTACTGTAGGGCACCGTCTTTTTTCTCAGTCATTTGAAGTCGTAATCTTCACTTCTTATTGGCTGAGAATGCCGAAAGGAAGGAAGGTCTTTTCACTTCCTGTATGAGATGATAATTTGGCACATCTTCGACGTTTGGCAGCAATTTTTGGAGTGCATCTAGCTAATTTGATTTGATTTTTTGAAGAGGAATGACTATAGGTTACTTTTTGTTTTTTCATTTGAACTTTCTGCAGAAAGGAAAGGCTGCCGCGTGTATTAAACGAAAAGTCCAACGGCTAGAATAGAGTGCTGCAATCGCACACGGTTACTTTTGCTCCTTTGAGTGGAAAAGTTACGTCATAAATCCATTAATATTACTGTTATGCATGTTTTCCGATACACATGGTAGCTTTATCCCTCACTTATGGACAACGAAGTTTTAGGCATTAAAACAATGAAAACAAGCGTAATTTTTAATGTTTTTTTTTAAATTATTATTAACTTTCACTGCCACCTAATAATGGACTTTCATCTATGCTGAGTGAGTCTTCCTATTCTACGGATTGGGAAATCATACAATGCCGTAGTTTTAGACCATCCTGTAAACACTGTCCTCTGCTTCGTATCTTTCAGCCGAATTGACTGTTATGTGCCTCTTGGAGTATTCTGACTCGTGTTGCACTGTGCGCGCGCTGGGGTTTCTGCTGTGAAATAATGACTTATGAAAGTATACTTTTTTTCTGATACGGAAGGGAGAAATGATGCTTATTATATGCTATTTCTTAATGTAAAAATCTAAATTTGTAAATTTCAATTAAATTACATATTACTATATGAATCTATTTTATTGAACATGATAAGACATGCGAATGACCTTACATAAATGTGAAATGACAAGCATAAGACGTTGAATGATATTTTACTTTTTGTAGATATTCTTACAAACAAAGAAGGGTTATAGTAGTATATTGTAGTAGCAATATACACGGTAGATAAAGGTAAACTCCCTTGTAGGACGGTCTGATGAATGCGGCGGGTCACTATAGAGCACCCGCATTTTCCATCGACTATTAAATGCAGGTTTGCCTAATTACCAATCCGTAGGACAAGAATCACCTGCTATAATCCCTAATTTACTAACATAATAATTTCAAATTGAAATATTTGTAGTGAGTTTTAAAAGTACATTATTTATGTTAATTATCTATAATGGCAGAAATTAGTGCAATGGATTTAAGCTCCATAAATAAAGTATTTATACTTTTTTTAGAACCATGGCAACATATATTTTGATAATAAATAACAAACAAATAAGAAATTAACCCTAAACCAAGAATTGCTTGAATAATAAACTTTGGAAGATGGAATTATATTTATTATAATAAACATTAATAAAGATAATAATAATAAAAAAATCTAATAAAACAAATAGAAATAACCATAACTTAAAATAAACTTTATATGCAACATTAAAAATTACTGGCATTTGGTACCTTCAAAAGATAATTGGAAAACGATCGTATGAACATATTGTTTCATCATAAAAATGCACAGTTTCACCGTCTAATTGACATAGTTTATAGTTAGTTTCTCTTATCCAAATAAACTACAAAAATAACATTTCAAAATAAACTCTAAATGATCTAGTTTAAATAACTAGAAAAAATAACGATTACATTGTTTAACACTAGTCACTAATTTTGTGTAGTTTGTTTTAAAATAAATCACAAATACCTTTTCTGAACTTTCCACCAAAAATTCCATCTTTTGTCTATAAGTATGAAGGCAAAAAAAGGTTTTTCCAAATCTACAGATGTCATCTGTCGTCCTCGACTTGTGCATTAGTTCAAAAGCACTTTCGGTTTTGTTTTCTGTCAAAATATTTGCCACTGCTACAATAATGCGAAGCGGGGTTGCTTTCAGCCGTCCTAAACAATATCTGTGGGTAACTCTGCAACAATTAGCCCAGTTGGTGGTTAGTAACACCATTTTTATCGTACATTTCAAAACAGCAGAAAAAGGTGTAGACAGTGCATTGTAGCTTATGCCTATGGTGAATATGTGTATTGTAAACCTCTCAACATCGCCGATTCAATATACACAGTGTGCTATTAATCACTTTAACGCACCAAATACAAGAATAAAAGCAATGCTGGTATGTTTGAAGAGGGATAACATGTTACTTTGCCTGAGTTCTCAAAATTCGGTTTCTAAACATTAAAATTATGGAAAAATAAATTTAAAAAAAATATATGATTTCGCTGCGCATAAATTTTTATACTTAAATATGCACATTTTAAGTATGAAACTAAGCAATAGATGTCAAATTACGAATTTATAGGGACTATAGAAGCACACAGTTTAAGATCTTAATGCCACAAAACATATACATTCTAATTTTCTTCTTCATATCTAGTAAGGAAACAAGCGGTGGCAGCACTTGCCTGAAGATCTGCTGCCTTCTTATGAATGTTTACAATTATTTTATATTTTTTGTTAAAAGTTTACATTTTTAATACAATAAAATCCATTCTATCTATTATATTGAAAAGTATTTGAGTAATGATACATTCTTTGTGGTAACGAGTTAAATTATGTATAACAAGTCATGAAACTTTAATGATAATTAAATATTGTACATTTTTGCATGATATCTAAAAAATAAGGGCATATTAATAAAGTTTGCCATTTCTTATGAAGATTGCTGAATATATAGCTTTTGAAGTTAATTAAAGAAAATGCGTGTTGTTAATGCGCCTCTGTTTTAACGAATAAAATCCCTGGCTTTCATTATCTTTGAGAACATCATAGTCATAACTGAAACGTCCGTCTGTTGCACTCGAAGCGTTCTTTTGTTAAACACAGCGAAAAAACTCATTTTGCTGACAAAGATGATTGGCGTATTGCTTAAGATGTGGTTTGCACTTCACCTTGGTACACCCATGTGACGAGTATGATGCTGTTGTAACGAGGAATCTTATTACATCCGGAAAGTACGCAAGTAATACCATCTGAACCAAAAGCTGAAAATCGTCTTTAAGAACAATTTGTTTATACATCGTGCATTAGCGAAACAGCAAAACATCTCGCAATGTTGACTTTCACCGTTGTTTAAATGTACCAGCAAGATAGAATTTTACAGATTTTAAAAATAGAACTAAGCCTATTTTCAAGCAAAAAAGCATAATTAGGAACATTCGACCAAGAGTTAAAAAATTATTGCATTACTCTCATCTATTGCTTTACAAATACAATGCACTTTTGAAATGATCGCAACAATGCTGTATCGTGTTTGTTACCAAAATCTTCAATTAAAGCGTTGCTAACCCCTCCCTCAAAACCTATATTTCTCTGTTTACTAAAATGTAGCTCGCACTCGAGAGTATTAATAGCCCAGAAGAAAATTAAGAGCTGTAAAAACTGATTCCAATATCGACGATACCTGCAAGTGGGGGGAAAAAAGTTAGATACTTTTTGACGTAGCTTTCAGCATGATCTTAAAATGACATGGTAGATTGTTAAATAAATTAATGCCCGTGTATTTCTACCGAATGTTTATGACTAAACCGCAGTAATTTCAGAGATTGTAGAGGGGTCTTAGACAAGCAATTTGAGATGGGTAATATACGAAGGATGTCATAAGTCATGAATTTTTTTTTCCTCGCGAACAAGGGACAACACGAAAAATCTAAGATATACGATTGAAAGTATATGACATTTATTGTCGAGTGGTGGAAGGCTGGATATAAGCGGCCATCGAAGAGAACAAGCAAAACACAGGCAACCGGACAATATTGATTTATTATGACATGAGCAAACGTTACAACTATTTACACAAGGTTGCAAATCACTCACAGGACGGATCTCCAAGGTAATCCACGGCATTTAGCAGCCTTCGAAGTAGTCTCTAAGCACATCACGGTTCGTTGCTAGTGATGCCGAAGGCGCAAATACCATCTGCTGCACCTAATGTGCTAACGTGAGCCACCTAGCGTCGAAATGCTGTCCAAATGTACGTTTTATTAGCAAAGCGTTTCCCAAGCAATGGCTGCCTAGCTTTGACAGGGACTGAGACCTGGCGAGTGTGGAAGAACTTCCTTTTCCCACCCTTGTAAAAGATACTTGACACTGTCGACTGTGTGAGCTGTTGCGTTATCATGGAGTATAATGACATTGTACAAAAGTTCTGGCCGTTTGGTGCATATGGCACGGCTAGTTCACTGAGTTATTTCGTATTCCTTGCCCATGTTTCATCATTTGCAATGATGCGATTCAGCATGGCATCCTCATCCTGAAATCTAGCCAGATTGATGCACATATTTCACTTCTATACCTCTTAATTGATGTGGCACCCACTTTGCACTCATTTTCCCCATGTTCAGGTTCTGCTCTAAAATGTGATGGACTACTTTGCCGGAATTCCTGTTTGCTCTTCTAATTCCACAAGTGTCCAGCATATATCATCGCGTAAGCACTGTTCCAACACATTCTTTCCTTATCTGCGGACTTAGGGCGCCCACTGCGCGGCAGATCGGCGTCGACATTCTGCCCTATTAAGGTCTTTGTCTACCTCGCCACTGTTCAATGAGGCACGGCACAATGCTTCCCGTAGCTGTGAGGCATTCTCGCGCATTCATGCCTCGGAAAAATGCAATTTTCACAGACATTTTGTTCACTCATCGTGATATCCATTGCTCATCACTGTAGTTCACCATCCTCCCCACCGCCACTAGTGGCCGAGGTCGTTAAGGCACGGACTCGTGAACGGGGATCTGGGTTCGAATACCGCCAGGACCGTCCTCCCTAACTGAGGTATTTTTCAGGTTTTCCTTAGTCCTCATAAATGGCAAATGCCGGGGAGGTACCCTAAACTTAGGCCTGGAACGTTTCCTTCCTTAAAAAAAATCCTTTCCCAATTTATCATTTCATTTCATATATCACGAGTGTTCACAGCCTGTAGTGGCTCGGTAGTTAAAACGGGCGTTTAACACCATAAAAAAAAAAAAAAAATAATGAACTTCGGGGCGTGCTGAGACATGCAGCTCTGGTGGTCTCATTCGATAGTACAGTTCATACACTTTCACTCGTATATCTTAGATGTTTCGTTTTATTCCTTGTCCCGAGGGGAAAAAAATAGTTTCCATGGCTTATGACTTAGCTCTAGTATGCATGGTCCCGAAGAAAAATAACGGGGTTCTGTGGTAGGAATTAGATGCTTATAGCCCAATGTTAAGCGAATTGAGGCAAGCATTTGCCGTAAATGTCTTCAAACTGCTTCCCTAGCGAGGAAATCTCGGTTTTCAATAGCTCATCATCTGCATTTTTAAGATTTAGTGTTATAAAATGTCTAAAATTTGAACTTGTTTTTGGCAGTACGGCACTAAACAATGGTTATGTAGCTTACTATAAACGTAACTGTCCATCTGACTGTATGGCCTAATGAAGAGGGCGACAGACATACTTTGGACGATACAGGTTCGAGTTAAGTGCTTTTTCTTTTTTCCTTTCTTTCTTTCTTTCTTTCTTTCTTTCTTTCTTTCTTTCTTTAATTTTACTACGTCAAAGAGACATGCTCCACAAATTCTGCCCGCTATTGTGATTTCATTTCGAATGGAAACTTCATTAGTCAATGGCACACTGGTCTTTTAAGTCACTTAATGCCATAACTTTGAAATGGCAGAACATAGATTCCCAATCTCAAGATGGTTGTCTAAGACTCCTCTATATTTTTTTTAAATTGTTGTGGTGTAATATTAACACCCTGTATAAGAAAATTAATGTGCGTATGCCATAATGGCAGTTGAAATGTTCCATAGCTTATGATTTTTTAATTAAGGCAATAGGAATGTGAAGATATGCGCAGCAAGAAACTCTGTTGTTGTAATTAAATATGCCTATTATTATTTTCCAAGGAATTAACATTGTTATTATTTATATTTGAAGCGCTAACCCATAGGAATATATTATAAATAAAAGTTAAAGATTAGTAAATAGAAAGTAAATCGCTTTATCTAAAAACTTCTAAAATGTAAAATAACAAAACAAGTTCATTTATTTAAAGTTTTAATAATAAATGGCAAGTATTGTTAACAATTTAGTAAATTTATAATAATCATACTGAGATTAATGGGGGGAACTAATCAACGTGTCATATTTTAATTTGTAACAAACGGATATATGCACATTACCACTGGTCTGCCCTTGAACTCGGCAACACTTTCAGTTTTAATTAGAAGCTCATAAGAGTGCTAAGATAAGGCTGGAAATGCGTCGTTTTGAAAATGTATTATGCATTTCATTATAGCAAGTTGAAGAGTAAGAGACAAACTATGTGTGATTCAGGTGTGCAGTGGGTGCCATTGGAGACCTTTATGGTAGCGCCCTAAAACAAGGAACCAGGCAAGGAATATAAAGTGTTGCAATGTACGGTCCAATTCTCCCGATACTTCACAAAGCGGATTACTTCACCGGAAGGGCTTCCGTGGCGCCTCCGTCCTTGTTTACACACGTGGCAACTTCTAGGCGTACCTAAAGAAGAGCGGCTGTTTTCACTTCAAGAGAATTTTTTCTTTGCAATTCCCAGAACAAACTTTAGGAACGAGTGAAATTTCGTATCGCTGTTTATTTTTATAATCTAACATGTCTTTCTGCAGCGTTATGAAGTCTGCTGCTCTTGACCATGCACCAGTCATCTGAGCTTTCACGTTCCTCAGTCCAACCTGGTCACCGAGTAGTTGTTTCTGAACTTTGCTTAAACTAACTGCTAGATTTTCATTTAATGGCTACTTTATGCAAGTTCTTATGCTATTTATTTTAGCATGAACGATTTATGTGATTTTTTTATTAATAGTCTAAAAGCTCAGATAAAATAAAAAAAATCTCTCGTTAGAGGCTGTTTGTGAAATTTATATGTCGCCATTAATCGCTCCTTCTTTAGGCAGTTTGTTGTGACCTGGGTGCTGAGTGAAAAGGCTTCCTTTTGTCTCTTAACTTTTTAACCAATTTCTGAATGCAACAGTTTGTAACCGTCTTTCACCAGATTCGGTTTTAAATGCCGTCTGGCATGCGTAAAATGTTTCTACTTGCTTGTATTTACGAACGAGGAACAAGACTGTGCATTTGTGCACATTGTTAATCGTGCGGCAGTCGAGCCACAATTGCCGAGATGCGGTGACGCGGAACACAGATAAATGAAGGTTACTATTATCTAAATGACAATTTATACGAAACAATATATACGTGTAGGCCAAACAGTTATATAAAAAGAAGAGCAAGAAAAAAGTATAAATAGAATGAATCTTTACTGGGCAAATTTTGGAATTTAAAATTGATACTCCTGAGCAAGCATATTACCCCGACATCAAATTCCAAACACTGCAACGTACGTTATCTATGAGGGCCAGACTTCGGCGTTGACAGAAGAATAGATTCAGATGTACCAACGCAAGACGAAGATGGAAAGAAGAATGGAAGATGCAGCTCCAAAGCAAGGTTACAAAAATGGAGCTGGGAACACACGTAGCCAAGATGCAGCAGGAAAAAGGACCTATCCCACAACATTGTGGGATCCAAGGCTAGGAAAAAGGAGCAGAATATGCCCGCGGCAAATATTAAGAGAATTCAGGGAGGGGAGGGGAACATCAAGAGACAGAATGATTTGGAAAGAAACACTCTTAGGTTTAAGTTAATTAGAACAAGAATGTATATGAACATTATGCATAGGTGTAAATGGATGCATATTCAATCAACTGAGAGAGAAAAAATAAACTTAATTATGATTTTGTTTACTGTCTATAATTGTGGGGGGGGGCTCTAATCAGAGAATCACCTTGTTTTTCTTAAGATATACGTATTAAAGGCATAGAAAAGGGGTATTTTCATGAGAATACCCACATCTAGGAAATAACTGAATTTTAGAACGAATATTAGACTTAATGCATAAAGTACGGTTAACATTAAAACCATTTAAACTTCATGAATGTAAGAAAATCATATCAAAGCTATGGTAGCGAACGAACTAACGTATTTAGAAACTTACCTACTAAAGTCAAAAAGTCCCTCCGCAGTCATTGTGTAGCCGAGATGTCACTAAGGAAGCAAAACTCAAATGGCTGCGCTGACCGCGTGACGGGCCTATCATCATTGTGTTCCTTAACCATCAAAGCAAGTACACACTCCCAGGTTCAAATTTTAGCAACAGCGGGCGGATTATCTACTAAAAAGCGATTTCGAAGAAAGGAAGGAATGTCAAAAATGTAGGAGTAGCAACATTTTCCTGCGCGGTGCACATCACCCAAGAGCGGAGAAACTGGTCGATGACCCGTTACTATGAGGTGTAGACGCAGGTGTTCGCTTCAAATACAAGTAATCCACGCTAAACTTTGAACGATTGTAATACTCGTTTAAGTAGCACAATTCTACAAGCATATTTCCATGCGTTTTTGGATTGAATGAGGATTAAAATGAATATCTGCATATTCACTGAAATGAGATATTTAGAAAACAAGTTACACGCATGCCTTTGTTTTCGTGATTGCTTACTGCGATATTTACTCTAGCTATACAAACTCTGTAAGCAAGAAGTTCTACAGGCATTTTAATTATTCTGAGTCGAAAAATTATATTTTCATACCCAGCGTGGCTTCAGACCTGTACATAATACCGCTGGTATAGTTGACGCTTTTAAAAAAAAGTTTGTTAACGGCTTCTTCAATGATCTTAGTTAAGTCTTCGACTGTGTTAAACCGAACTATTTAGAAGTAATTGTTAAGAAAATGCTTTTATTCCACTGACCGTAAAACATACTATATTAGATATAATGGTTAGTTATCAACTGTAAGAAACTTTCTTCGTGGAATATCTCAGGGCTTAGTAGTATACTTTTAGTGGCAATCAGTGATTTAGATTGTAAACAATTTTGTATACAGACATCACTTTATTATTTAACTATGAAGTTGAATAATTTTTAGTGTTGCCAAATCCTGCCTTAGTATCGCGTACTTTGTTTTGGATAAATCCCTGCTATTTACATTAAATTTAACCAAAGAAAAGCTCTAAATAAGCTTAGTATTATAATCAATTCCCTGTTTTCTGGGGAAAAAAATATTAACAATTCTTCTTATTTATTGGTACTACAGCACATTATGTTACTAAACGAAGTACAATTTAGTTAACGCATACTTTTGTACAAATGACAAAGTGAAAGTGATGGCGCATTGTTTCCATCGTCATCTATTAGGAAACTAAGATATCACTTGGAATTAAACCGGCCGGAGATTTTGTCCAATGTTCTGGCACGGAGTTCTTTGACATTCCGTAAATCTACAACAAGGGAACCACGGCATGAAGTTCCTTCCGTAAGACTTCCACTCTTTTACACATCGACTCTAGAAGGCATCCACCGCAGCTCAAGGCTAACGTATTATCCCATTGAGGGCCGCATTTATGTTAAATTACCTAAATTCTTCTAAAAATTACAAAAATTGGGAATGTAACTATAAGTTACACAAGAGCAGACAGTTTACCCTTTTTTTTTTTTTTTTTTTTTTTTTTTTCCAAAATATACTTGCATATAATGTTTTGGTTCTGTTGGGATTATCTAATTTTTCTATGAAAGAGATTGTAAAGCAATGTTTATTAACAAAAAGTGTTTACTTCCACTTTTTTGTAATTTCAGAACTTTACTATACAGTGTGTCCAGGAAGTCCGCATACCTCTATACTTTACTATTTTCTTATAAGGATATCATATATTATCATATTGTAATTTTATTAGTAATATTGTTGGTTATTGTTGATGTATTGTGACTTTAGCATCACTCAATCGTCATTCTGTCAGTTAAAATGGCAGACACAAGTTCGTTTTCTGTTGAAGAGAGGTTAGTAGATAGTGTATAGATACACGATCGTCCTCACACAGGAGAGACAATTTGTATTACAGAACAAGTTAAGGAACGGTTTAATAAGCCTCCACTGACAAAAAGGAAAATGATATCCTGGGAAAGAAAGGCGTTTAGGACAGGAAGTGAGAAAAACTGATCGAAAATTGCAAGAAAAAAAAACTCGCCTGGAGACATATACTGAAGTTGAGGTGTCAGTTGAACCCTCCCCCGTAAAATACACTGGCAAACGGCCTCTAAGGTTGACATTCCAAGAGCGACTCTTTCGGATTACATTCCAATTAGAATGTAACTATTTGTGGATACAGCAAGATGAAGCTCCAGCTTACCGTTCATGATTTGTTACAGGATAACTTCCCTGGACGCTGGATTGGACATGGGTCCCCAACATCTCCAGCACCACTCCCGTAGCCTCCGCGTAGCCCTGGCCTTACGATATCTGATAGCTCGTTATCAAGGTGAAGGTTCGGCGCGTCGATGCGGAAGCAATGATGAATTTGAACAAGCAGTATGGGATGCCTTCGGTACAATCGCACCTGCAGTTTGGGGGGGGGAGGTCACAAAGAGCTCTTTTTAATTAGTGTTTAACTCCCCTTTTTACTGCTGAGGCATCACAGGTGGTGGACACTGGTGATACATCAGATGAAATTAATATTGAAAAAGGATTTTTTTTTTTTAAGAAAGGAAACGTTCCAGGCCTAAATTTAGGGTACCTCCCCGGCATTTTCCATTTATGAGGACAGAGGAAAACCTAGAATAAACCTCAGTCAGGGAGAAAGGTCCTGGCGGGATTCGAACCCCAGACCTCCCGCTCACGAGTCCGTGCCTTAACGACCTCGGCCACCCGTGGCGGTACAAAGAGCTTGGAGTCACATAAAATTGTATGTTCAACATGATGGAGCACATACGGATCCCTTGGATAACTACAGAAGTTCATTACTAAATTCATTAAATTAACTTATAGCGTATAGGGGTATATGGATTTCCCGGAAATACTGTAGGTAAAAGATAAATTCCCATGCTGTTATGACAGTTTCTCTCCCTTCAGACTTATGTTAACAGTACCAAAGTTTAAGGCTGTGTCTACAAAAACTACCTACAAAATGATATATATATATAAATGAAAATAAAGTAACATTATTAACAATGTAACAAATTAACAGTAATAATAGAAGCTTTAAAAGAATAAAACATTAAGAAAACGTCACACCTGTAATCGCTATATTTCCAACTCGAGTTCTTCTATGGCAAGAAGACAAGTATATACACTTATAATAGCATACGTTTCTACGTTGTAAAGTTCGTAATTTTATTAATAAGTTTGAAATGGATGTTCAGTTATTTGTCATAAAACTTTTGTATCCATAGACATAACGCTCTTTGCGGTCTGTCAGAGTACGCTTTCTCAGTAAGCATTACATGCATAACCGGCTGTCTAAGTGACGTTTCTGCTGCTGGTGTCTTTCCTCATCTAAACAAGGCAAACGCTAAAGGCACCAACGGGCTCTACCTGATTACGCAATCATATTTCATGTAGGTAATGCATGTGGACGACTCCACGTTTGGCGTTGAACTTTTCAAGAAGGAAGCTGGATACGCATGTTTTCGTGTTTGTCACGCTACGACTTGCTAACTACTGTTCACAGTTGGAATGCTGTTAAGTAGAGGAATGCCAGCATTCCGAAACTTTCCAGCCGTCTGCTCGAGACCTCCAGCTTTTATTTTACAGATACTATTACTGTGTGTCTAGGGCCCACACTTGGATCGTAATAAAACGAATTTCTAAGTTTCAGAAAACAAACTTTAATTTCGAGTAATAGTTTAGTTTCCTACTAGATGGCATTGGAGACAATGCGCTATCACTTGTCACTTTGCTCTTTGTACAAAAATATGCGGTAACTAAATTTTCCTAGGTTTAATAGTCTTTGTTGTTGTTTTGTTTTATTTACGGACGCTCTTTAACATCTCAGATCATCAGCGTCCTTTTCAATTCAGGGGTGAAACGGTCGACAAATTTTGTTCAGAGGCCTCTTCTTTCAGGCTTGAAATTCTTTTTGGTGCCGTAAATGTACGACACGGGACCCACGGCTTTACTTCCCTTCCGAAGGAAGTCATACCTAGGATTCTTACGCCCGAAAAAATCCATCGGTCCTGGCCGGGTTTGAACCCGCAATCTTGGGTTTAGAAAGCACTACACCTCCAGGACCGAATTTTAGTAATCTAATGGGCTATAGTGCCAATAATTAAGAAGAATGGTTAATATTTTCTTCCCAGGAAAACATGGTGTTGGTGATAATATAAGATATTAAGAGTTTTTCTTGCTGACATTTAATGTAAATAACATGGATTTATTCAAAATAAGGGTTTTTTTTTCTTTCCAGCTTTGGTGTTTGATATTACTTTCCTTTAAAGTGTAGAATTTCATTTGGTCATAGGTTGCAATAGGTGGAGTACAATGGAATCCATAAAAACAGTAACGAAATGCAATTCTGCATTTTAAAGGAAGGTAATATCAATACGTAAGTGGCAGAAAAAATAATTATTCAACTTCATAACTTAATAATAGAGCCATTCTGTATACAAAATAAGTTACGAGCTAAAAAAGAAACGAAAAACATAAAAAAAAAAAGTAAAAGAAAAAAAAATAAAGAAGGAAACAAAATACCAAAGAATACAATACATTGCATTTTCTTGGAGAACCAGCTAATGGAAATGTATGTAGAATGTAATTATTCCCCTGTTTACGGATATTATAGATTTTGACTAGAATATAAATAACGAAGAGGGGAGTTGTTTGGAGATACAGGGCTTTTCAAAAATAAGGCATAATTTGTTTCACTGTTAGAAAACAATTTTAGAAAAAAAAGTCCAATTTTAATTCTTAAAAGGGCTTATTTTTATTGTTGCATGAGATATGTTGTCATCGAAGAAATGTTTATATTAGAAACTGTGATTTTTTAAAAAAAAATTTTTTTCCCCATAGTGCCTTCGATTTTATCACTGTATGTTACTTGGACAACAATATTTATATAATAGTAGTATACACTTGTTTAAATTTATTACCACCAAATTGCGCTTCTGTGTAAAACAAATGAAGGTGCAGAGTAATAAAAAAAAAAATGTGAAATAAATCATAAGTTATAATTGAAAGATTTCTTCATGGTTTTGTAGCTCATGCAACAATGGCTTACAGAAAGGTTTCACATTTATAAAATATATCTTTTTAAGAAATAAGATTTGACGTGTCTTTACATTTTTCCACTAAAATCTTCCATCTGCCTGTTTAGCAAATTATGCGTTACTTTTGAAAAATGCTATATGTCAAACATGAACATGTATTAAAAATAACGGGTCAACTATTGTTCTATTAATGGAACCTCTCAAGTGATTTAATTTTTAGGGACCCAGCATAAATTTCAAGTTACGTGCGGCAATTAGATTTTGTGTTCTTTTGAACAAATGTGCAACTGAAACACTGTGCACAATGGAAGCTTCTATCTAGCTCAAGGCCAAACACAGCAAACGTTCAGGAAAAGGTAGGAAAAGTCGTGCAGTTTATCGTTTTGACAAAATTGGTGTTGTTTGTGATCATATGATTGGTAAAACCTGTACAGTCACTGCACAGATTAGTGCGTTGTTCTTAAAGGACTATTGCAGAGAAAATAGTTGAGATGAGTGCATTCTGATCCAAAAATATTTACTCCACTTACCACCTATGCGCTGACGACTTTTCCTGTTCATGACGCGTGACTGTACTAAATGAAGATCTAGCCCCCATTTCCCTTTGGACACAAAATTGTGAACTAAAATTGAATCCACTTAAATCACAGACTATAGTCGTCCGATATAAACATGCACTATGTAAAATACTCTAACGATGTTCCCATCATGATTAACAATAATGTCATTAAATATACCAGCACGGTAAAAATACCTACGTTGACTCCTAGACTCCGATTTAGAATGGCACAGTCAGGTAACTCATACATGCAATAAAATATTTTCTTTGATTCACACATTAAAAAATATAGCAAAACTCTTCTCAATCTCAAAAAGAGTCTCATTCAAGTGCTTGTTATGTCTCACTTTGGTTATTGTGATGTCTTGTACTTTAATCTGAATACTGGGCAATTTCATGTTCATAATGCATGTGTTTGTTTCGTTTTCAACACTCGTAAATTTGATCATGTGATCCCTACGCAATGAAATGTCATGGCTACCTCCAAAAGAACGTAGTACTTTCCATTCCTTAACGCTCCTGTTCAAAACCTTCCGTACCTCCACACCTCAGTATATCGCCTCTCGCTTCGTAAACCTGTCCTTACCTTGAACCCGGAAAATGACTTTACCATCTATCCCTCGTCAATGGACACATTTCTACTCAACCTCATTCAGCGTGTCAGTTCCCAGAATCTGGAACTCCCTTCCTCCTGAAGAAGTCAGCGATTGTTGGACAATAAAGCAATATAAAACCAAGATTAAATTATCAACGCAACTCTAGGAATCACAACGGTTAATCTCTTGCTTCTTCTTCTTTCTCCTGCTTTTCTTTTTCTTCTCCTCCTTCATCCCCCCACTTGTAATTGAGAAAAATGATGTAAGGACAATGAACTTCTGATAATAACAGTTGTCTAAATATATTAAAATATGTAATACGTAATATAATTCTTTTAATTAATTTTTTCCTGTATTTTATATGACTATGTGTATTGTACTCTGTATTTTTGCTGGTTTTTTCGCCTGGTAGAGTGGAAGACAAGGTCCCATGGCTTTAACTCTTGCCAGTGTAAATAAATAAATAAATCATACTGTCAACAAGTGTCAATTTGTGTATATTTATGCAGTGCAAGGGGGTTTCGTGTGTAAAATTGGGATATTCTATACACCATTACCTGTTATTT
This sequence comes from Metallyticus violacea, assembly GCA_030762175.1. Taxonomy (NCBI): domain Eukaryota; kingdom Metazoa; phylum Arthropoda; class Insecta; order Mantodea; family Metallyticidae; genus Metallyticus; species Metallyticus violacea. Next base: position 61,377,947 of record CM060830.1, on the reverse strand, counting down.
TTCCATCAAAACAACCGTAAGTGAATAATGTTTCTTCAGTAAAGAATACTAAACATGGATTAATTGTCCTATCATTAACATTCTGTAACATCCGTTTACAGAAATTTACCGGTATGTAAGAATCACCTGCCTGCAATTCATGAACAACAGTCACCTTGTATGCTTTCAAGTTTAAATTGACTAAATTTAGGAAGAGTAAAATGATGCGCTTGAATGGCAACTTTCTTAAAAATGCCAGAAATGTGTGAAAGTAGCCGGACAGCATTTGCAACATCTCTTGTCATAAGATACCTACGTGCTTATTTTCATTGTAATTGTAATTGTGAATCAATTGCGCGAGTATTACATCCATTTTGTCGGGAGTTACGGCTCTGAATGCCGACCTGCCAGCTGCCGTGAGACGGGCGACAAAACCATGAAACACCTAATATTACATTGGCGCTCGTGATCTGATGGGGACAAAAGAGAGGAACTTTCTGCTCATGCACGAAGTTATTTTCGCAATATGCAGTCTGTCAGCGTTCTTAAGAGCTCGGGGTTAGGCTTTAGCTCGTTACGACTTTTGACTTTTCGTCGTGGAAAGGGAGATTTCAGACAGGCGGACGAGATTAAGGAGAGCGTGACGAGACTGTTGATGGTTATCTCAAAAGATGACACAGAAGGGACGCGAAGTAAATGTGTATGTTCCTAAGGAAACTAAGCTACGTTTTAAACATTAAACGCCACATACTTTCCGGACAAACTACTTCACGTAGGAGCCGAGGATTATTTTTATCGAATCTGTTCTTGCCACCAAAGGACAAGTTCTTTTAAATTAAATGGGTTTAAGTGCTGAACGGTAAAAGTACCAGTGGTTTACGGTAAAACCAAATATTCATAAAGCATTTTAACACATTTTATTAACGTTCTTCTTGGAAAATATGTAGGCTACAGTTTCTTTTTCTTTTTTCTTTTTTCAACGTAACCGCCGTTGACTTTCGCGCGCATGTGTGTGACGAATGTAATTAATTTGCAGCACAGCCCAGAGAGCGGACTCTATTGTTCCTGGGTCGATATCTCCTCCCTCTTTCTTCGCGCTTGTTAGAGAATAAAGAAATGTGCTGGAAACGGATTTTGTGAGCACGTGGCTCTATTTTCAGTGCATTCCTCCTTGCTGGCGCCGCCAGCCGTCGCCATTCATATTGTTAGAAAACGTGGGCAGTGGGCGCCCTTCTACCCGTAGGCGCTCTTGAAGAAGCTAATCTTTGTTAATCGAGAGATATTATTGTCATAAATCCCTTTGGCTGTTTCTTTTTAATGGTGTTTAACGCTCGTTTTTACTGCTGAGGCAACACTGGCCTTGGACTTTGATGATACATGAGATGAAATGTTATATTGGGAAAGGATTTTTTTTTTTAAGGAACGTTCCAGGCCTAAGTTTAGGATACCTGCCCGGCATTTGCCATTTATGAGGACTGAGGAAAACCTGGAAAAAACCTCAGTCAGGGAGGACGGTCCTGGCGGGATTCGAACCCCAGACCTCCCGCTCACGAGTCCGCGATTTAACGACCTCGGCCACCCGTGGCGGACAGAGAGAGAAACAACTAAGTATATTTAACGTACTAGAAAGAATATCTAAGTTACAAACAAATTGTTTGATAATATGGAGGGAATGAGTATTGATAACATATCCAAAATATTGCTGCATTAACAACCACAAGGAATAAGAAAAATGGACCGCCTAATAAGTGAATGGATGGCTTTTAAATAAGAAAGGTCTATGGTCTAATACAAGAAGAAGAGGAAGAAGAAGAAGAAGAAGAAGAAGAAGAAGGAGGAGCAGGAGCAGGAGGAGGAGGAGGAGGAGGAAAAGGAGGAGGTTCTGAATACGATGTAGATGAAAAAGAGAAACTTATTTTTACTGAAAAAATATTTTAAAAGATATCACCTAAAAACACAGTAGAAGATAGAATAAAAATAAGTAGCAGAAAACAGAAACAAGTACTTGTAGGGGAGATTGGAGAGCAAATAGAAAACATGGGCATTGAGGAGAAACTAAACAATAGAAAGGAAGAAGAAATGAAAAGCGAGAAGAATAAGCAAAACATTCAAGAAGATTTAAAACAGAAATCAGGGCTTGTAGAAAACATTAAAGTAAACAGAAAATTTTATTAAGATACTTAACAGGAATATCTGTAAGCATATAACTAAAATTTATACGGCGATAGTAGTGTCTGTATTTGTATTTGTATTTTTTTTAGAAATGTGACAAGCATAATATATTAACTAAAAACGGTATATTATGTGTCAACAATAGATAGTAAATTGTTAGATCATTTAAAATCAAAACACTTAATGCTAAATTAAGATGAGTACATCCCCCCCCCCCTCCAAAGAAATACTGACAAAGTGGTCTGTTGTTAGAATCCTACCACGACCGATGCCTCCTAAACCCAAGATCGTGGGTTCAACCCCGGCCAGGATCGATGATTTTTTTTTTCGGAAGTAAAAAAACCTAAGCATGGCTTACTCGGAAGGGAAGTTAAACCGTGGGTCCCGTTTCGTAGATTTACGGCACGAAAAAGAACAGCAAGCCTGAAAGCAGAGACCTCTGAGCAAAATTTGTCGGCCTTTTCACACCCTGAATTGAATGGAACACTGATGACCTGAGATGTTAAAGAGCTTCCATAAATAAAACTAATCAATAGCAACCCCCAGGATCGCCCTTCTGGCTGAAATTTTTTTCATGTTTTCCTTAGATTATCTCAGAGGCAAAAACTGCTGGTAAAGTACTTAGGTCTGGAAAGCTTCCCCCCTCAAAAAAAAAACAAATCCTCTCCGAATTTTATTATTTCAGGGTATGCATGTTCTATAATGTCATAATAATAGAAACGGGTGTTAAACACCAAATAAATAAATAAAGGAAAATGTCGACGAATTCATAGTGCTCTTACTACTGAAACAGAAATGTCTAGGTGATCTTATGAATACAAAGCAATGACGTAAAGATTGAAATAATTCGAACAGGACATTTGGAAATAGAAACTGTGTCATGGATAATAAGCATAACAGGAGGGACGCGCATATTTAATGCTATAATAGGAAGGATTTTGCGTTAAGAAAGCCATATAAAAGAAAAATTCAAATGTCGAAGAACGTTTTGATGGAGATTATGAATATTGCTAAAGAAAAACACAGAGGAAGACTAAATAGTTCCGAATTATAATAAAAAGAGAGAGAGAGAGAGAGAGAGAGAGAGAGAGAGAGAAAGAAAGAAAGAGAGAAGAGGAGAGGAGAAGAGGAGAGAGGAGAGGAGAGAATCCGAGGGAGCCACTTCAGGGTTAACAGATTTGCCAGGATCAATTAAATCTGTAGATCATATAGTAAGGCGATTCCGCAACCAATAATGCCATCTGCCCGACAGGAAGGGTACTGTATCTACAGGTAGAATACAAACAAGGCCGATGCAGTCAAAACGGAAGTAAAAGTAATTAATATGTAAAATGAAAACAAAACAAAAACAAACGAACAAAAAGGTTACAAAGTAAGGAAAAAATAAAAGGAAGTGAACGAAATGAAAAGAGAGGTTTTTAATTGGAGAGTTCCGCTGGTGTGCAGGAATTTAGAAAAAAAAATAAAAATAAATAAGCGGTGGGGGGAAAATACCGCTAAAGGATATATCAGATAAATGAGACAACAAATGTTGAAGTTCAAAACGATAAGAACTAATAATTTATTTGAAATGGAAAATATATACTCTTCCGATCAGAGCAGGATAAAGGAGAGGAGTATACAAGAGAAACGATTGTATATCATAGAGAGACAAAGAAAATAAAAGGAAACAAGGAGTAAAATAAACTGTCGTTTCCAAAGGAGTGTATTTTTGCTATTCGTTAACAAGACCAACTTAAAAGAGTCACATTTTGATGAAAGATTATATAAATGAGCAGAGATATACAGCAGATGTCAAAACCTTTCGCATCCCCCAATATACTGCTGGTACGGCCTCCGAAACAAAAGCCCCAATTAGATGCCTGCTAAGTAATGTTGAAGGAAGAATGCGCAGTTTGTGCTTCCTATAGTCGAGGAAGTGCACTTAGCCACAGCGTTATCGCAAGATAACGGCTGTACTTGCTTTTATCTAATCGCAGTAGGTAATGCTGCATTTGCGGGTTAAACGAGAAATTCCTCAAGTTTGTGGAAAATACCTTGAAGCTTCGTAGTAATTAAGTATTTTCAATTGCTTTTGGTTATCCTTTTGCTTTCAGATAAAAATATGTTAAATAGGATAATTGTCCAACATCCTTATTCCAAAACTGTTCTACCATGACTGAAGGCATACTTAAAGTGGAGGGCTGGATTGAATTGTCAGGGGCGTAGGAGGATACTTCAATACTTCACTTGCTCAATGACTGGCCTTTTGTTCTTACGCCTCCAGTTGATGACAGAAATCGTGCATAGAAACCGTGCAGTCGGTTGTCACAGACGCTAAGGCACGGATAGGACCTCTAACATGTTTCCGGACCCTGTCGCCGGTGGAGCCTCCCTCCAGGAGTTCGAGTTCCCCAGAAGGTGCGGTTCCATACCAGAAGTCTTTCCAAAGCGCAAGCCACCGTCACACTACACCAGTCTACCTCGACTTCGTACTTTCGATCCTGTGACGGAAACAACGGAATTAAATTGTATAAAATGGGAGAGCGGAAAATTCGTGGAAAGGAAAGAACCATCCCAGCATTCTCCTAAGCGACCAGGGGAAACTACCAGAAAACCCAAGATCAGAATGGCCAGCCCCAAGACATTTGAGCCAGGGATCTCCAAAATGCGAATCCCAAGCGTTACCGCCTGGACTACTCCATTCGATTACAGTGCAAAAATTAGAGCAGGTGAGCTACGGATGCTGCTGCAGGGAATTAAAACGGGAAAGAAGTAGAGCAAACTGGAAGTAAAAGTAGAAGAAAGAAAGCGAGAACTCAGTTGTTAATTTTCTAATAATTTTATTGCTTCACGAGATTGATTGCAGATTCATTGAAGGTCACTTGGAAAGGAGGAATGTTTTATGTGGTAGAATTGACATCTTGCTGTACTTAATTTCAAATGAATAAACTTTTTAAACGTTTTCTCTTTCTAAAAGTTGCACTTATTCAACGGTTTGAACATGGCTGTAAGCATGTTGGGCGCATATCCCAGAGATCCGTGGATCGAAACCACGCTCTGCTACCACCTTGAGAGATGTCCCTCCCTTGCGCACGTCCTTCTAGGCTAATGCCGCATTAAACTGGATTGTCTAACGTAGTCGTCGATAGCACTTGAAATCCCATAACCCAACACCATTTCATTCTTACTTATGACAGTAAGAGGTTGCCCTCAAGAAATTATGCAAGGCAAAAGTTAACATATAATGAACTTTATTAACAATCTTAAAATAATAATAAAATGGATCAAACTTGCAATGGTATTCCACAAAACACAATGAAACACTTACCCCATAAAGGGCGATTGCTATGCAATTACAATACACCACTCTAGAATAATTATGTACTCAAATAACATGACTAGAAAGCAACAAGGTTGTCCCTCCCGCCCAGTGACTAAGTAACAATTTTCACATAATTCCTTAAACAAGCATTACTAACTAGGTTCCTCTTATTTAAATCATCAACAATATTAAACTGAAGTGAAGGAACTTCGGTGCCAAAAAAGAAAATAAACATTTTAACTTCGCAACTCACAAAGGGCCTTTTACTGAGCACGAAATTAAGCACAGCGTTCTCATAGGCAGTCTGTTGTCGTCACACAATTTTCGTTGCCGATGCCACTGGAGGACAAAGGGCTGAAAATTCAACCCCCTCTTGTACATATGTGACAGTGACGTTATAGCAGAAGTTACAAACTTAATATACCGTTGGCACTGTCATCTCGGAAAACCTAAAGAGAGAAAAGAGGCTTGCTTGATAAACTGCTATAATTATACTAATCCTTGAACTATGAAGGGATAGGAAAACACTTAAGCTAGTAGCCAATACCTTATCTTTGCTTGTTTAGCACTGCAGTTGCTAGATTTGTAAAACTGCTTGTCCAATAATCCTATATATCGCTTTTGACTATCTATTTCATAGAATTTACCGAACAGAAGTGTAGGAATCATGACAGAAATCATTTCACTCGTATTCAAATAGAGGGCTCCTGTCCATTTTGGGGGAGGGGAAGGGGTAAATATTGCAATATCTGCACCTGTCAGCCAGCGTCGCTTCTTGGGATATGCTTTTCTCTGTTAAAAGGGTAGAGATTTCATAAAAACCCGACCAGGCAGCTGAAGTTAATTAAGAGCAGAAATTAGTAGATTGTCTTAAAAAGTGCAAGAAATGGGGTTTAGAGGCCCTTAGCTATATACATTGAAAATCCTGAACTTTTTTAAAAAGAGACCTTGTGTATTTTGAGAACATGAAAGGATGCACGAATCGCAAACTCAGACACTGAAGAAAAGGTTGATTTAATTGAAGGTGACTTCACTCTAGTGTCCAAGGCGGTACTCAGAACTGTGATGGAGCAGTTAACTTTAATTAATGTGCCTTTGTTAAAAGAAGCATTACCATAACTTTTCTCAGAGACATTTATGAGGCAATGAAGATGAATAATGAACGAAGAATTAGACATAATGACGGCAATATGTGAGGGTCTCGCATTAGTCCCGGATTGGATAGGATGACCCAAGGATTGGCACACCGAGGCGGCCAGATGGGGCCATTGTGCATATGCTTCTGAGGAATAAGGAGGATAAAATAAATGAAAGAAAATAAGAGAAATTAAAATCTGCTATACTCCATTCCGGCACCTTGTTGCCTATACCGGAACGTATATTCCAGATTTTATTATTATTTATTAAAATTATTTCATTATACATAATGCTTTTTACAGATCGTAATATATATGTATGTATGTATGTATGTATATATAAGAAAATATAATATAGTAAAAAAACTAAATTGAGCATGTAATGTAATAGATGTACATGTTACCATTAGCTGGTAACCAGCTAACTACAAGAACTAAATTGCCGTTGGAAAGCCAACGGTTAGGGTGCTGGTAACCAGCACCTACTTTAGCCTAGCTATTAATTAGGATACTCCGAGGAAGCTCACAAGTATAGGCGGGGTTTCTAGCTTTTACTAAAATAATAAAATTCCATACGCCGGCCATCCCTGATCCATCACCAAAGACCCCATGCAGGCCGCACGAAACGCTAGAGTGGAAACTTTTCCTGAGCGCAAGCCACCGCCACGCCACAAGGCGCCAGCCCATTTCACCTGATAGTCGGCCCTGGTGGTAGTGGTCGGCCTGATAGTGGTAACCATACTTGCCTTATAAACCCAAGATCGCGGGTTCAAACCCGGCCAGGGTCGATGGATTTTTTTCGGGCTTAAAAATCCTATGTATGGCTTCGTTCGGAAGAGAAGTAAAGCCATGGGTCCCGTGTTGTACATTTACGGCACGAAAAAGAACCTCAAGCCAGAAATAAGAGGCTTCTGAGCAAAATTTACCGGCCATTTCACGCCCTGAATAGAATGGGACGCTGATAACCTGAGATGTTAAAGAGCGTCCGTAAATTAAAAAATAACAAACCTCGCCTGATGCTATGAAACGAATTGAAAGGAAATTGCATAATGAAAGTAAATATGCATCCAAGCATTCACCTAAGTGACAAGGAGAAACCAGGGAGGAAAAAAAAAAAAAAATCAGGATTCAACGGGAATTAAACCCAGTGCCAAGCGTTACCGCCTGAGCCTGCTCTTGCGGTGATGAGAGAGGGGTTTGCTTATTCTCTTTGATGTGCTATCACTTAATTTAACAGCAGTGCATTAACAGAGTCGGGAGACCTTTAAGAAGTCATACTCATCCGTCTGCTGTGGTTTATGATAAATGTCGCCTTCAAGATCTATACGACAATTTTTAAAATCGTTTTAGTTTTGGTGAAGAAGAAAACATTCTTGTCTAAGCCGGAATTGGAGAAAATTGTAAACATATAAATACCTTTAGAAACTTCAATAAACTGTTTATAAATCAACCATGAATTTTTGTTCCCCAGGTGCGTACCACCTGAAACCGGCGTTTCATTTTCTGTAAACTTTTTTATTCGTGTATAGAAATCGACTTTATTCTTCCACAGTATTTTCGAAGTGTGCAATTTGGTTTTTATTACTGTCGCGTCGACTGCATCGAGGTTATTGCTGTTCAAGTGAAGTCTGAATAGGTGGTGCTCCACTTTCTGTCAGATAGTTGGCTTCCTCTATCACCTGTTCTGATTTTGTCTCTTTTTATCGGTAAAGGTTTATGGCAAGAACCGAACATTGTTTTTGGGCCTAAGCAAAAATCAATTCTGGCAATAAATATATAATACGATGCGATGTTACTCTTGAACCAACTCGCTTGTTTATTTTTATTTTTGCTACCAGTGTTCATTACTGAATATTACTTCTATTACTAACAAACGGCCCCTTAGTTTTATCTTTACTTGTATTATATTTTATTAAATATTATTTTTTGCATAAATAATATCACAAGAGGTTCAGATTTAACCCACAGAAAATATATATCTCAAGTAATATTTAATTTCCTATCGGCTGGATGCGGTGTGCTGATTACATGCACCCCTGCAATACTGGCCTCTACCAATGATATATCATGATGTAGGTAGAGGATGCAGCGGTAAGCCAAGGCCCATATGGGGCTATAAAAGGCTATAGAAGAAGAATATTTAATTTCACTATTACGTTAGTAATTACGATAAAATGAAATAGATGAGCTAATAACTGAAAAAAGCAAGTAATATTATTTTGAGGTCGTCATTCTACAACCATAAAGATCATCTGGAAGATATAATTCGGGGTCTCCAATTTGTATTATAAAAAGCATGACTCCTTACTCCCAGCCGTCAACCCCTCACCCTCTTTTGAAATTTAAAATGATACCCTGATGCTTAAATTTTAAAGAGGTATTCAGTTGTTATCACATCTTTTGGTTTTAATAGCTGCTGAAAATCTGGATTGTTGCTATTGTTATTTCAGTTAGGACAGAATGATACTATAAAAAGTATATGCCACTTCCGTGGTCTAGTGATAGTGTTTGCGACTATTATTCGAATCCCAGACAGCTTGAACTGTCAGGTTCCCCCCCACCCCTCTGGAATTTCATTTCATTTATCCCTACAGACTTACACCTATAGTATTTAGCTCATAATCTATAGACATCGCAAGAAGACCAATGTAGTCAAAGTGGCAGTAAAGAAAACATTAAAAAATAAAAACTATTCAGCATTAATGTGATAGTCGTGTTTCGGTTAAATTGTTTCAAGTTTGTGTAAACTCTACAAGGAAGAACAGAATATAAAGCGGATAGTTAGGAATTCCGAACAAAGTTAAAACATTAAAAGGTAGGATTGCCATTTGAAATTTAAAAGGGAGGGGGGTGACTGGGATTGAGGGGTAGAAACCTAAAGTTTAATCAACATTGATTTTAAACTTTCCTCTCTATGGTTTTTATTTAAATTTAGTTATTTATTTAGACTGCGAAGTTTTGAAATTAAACCTCTACATAATACTGATCGTTTCCACTTATCTACTGAAACCTAAAATTTAATCAATTAATTTTAAAATTAGTGTGTTTATTTTGTTAAAACTAAAATGTGATTAAATAGGTATATATGCGTGCTGGTAAATTTTAAAATGGTATACATTTGATCAGTCTGCAACAAAAGAATGATTATTTAATGTGGGTTCACCGAGTTTTGTATAAAGATTTTCGTATATAGGAGGCTCTTGCCAGAATTTAATATTGTCTATGATATTATATGTATTCAAAACCCTTAACAGTATTGAACGATATAGACACACACACACACACACACACACACACACACACACACACACACACACACACACCACGCACCCACCCCCACCCCCACACATCCTTTAACTGTTGAGAAATTCATTGTTAGTCAAAATATTTTTGGTTGATACAAGCGAGGTAACAGATACACTTTTAAGATATCAGAAAGAAAAAAAAAAAAAAATACTATACCCATAAAGTTCTCAGTTCTCACCTTCTCACTTTTGTGGAACAACAAATTGTAAGGAATATTTGTCAGCCACAGTGACTTGTGCAGTATTTTTCAAAACAATCAACAATGGTTTTGATGTACTTAACAGCAGAATTCCAATTCATTCCACAAACAGAATGAAGAGTCCCTTTGGTATGAACCCCAACAGCAAGAAAACCTGTTAAAGTTACGTTTTTTTTCTATTTTGTGTTACAGGAAATCAACTTATTGTTATTTCAAATATATTTCATAATATCAATCAATGGTTTAAAATGCCTTTATAATGAATGATCTACAAAGCGACGGATGGTCAGTAAGATGCAGTCAAGATATAATGGGACTTTTTTTTTTTTTTTTCTGAAATCGGAACTTAGATAAATTATACGATAATCCTCCGCCTTTTATGTTTTGCAGAGGGTAAACTCACTGATAATAGAACGCTAAGCGTCAGAATGTATTAAATCTACTAATTGCATACATGAAAATGTTACGACACTGATGATAATTTTCTGTCGGAAATAGAGGAAGGCAAAATTGCGAATGAAGAAAAGGCTGTTGAATAGAATTGGGAAGATGAGACTGAATATTTTAGAATAGGTGCATTAGTAAAGCAAATGGAACTAGGAGATATTTAATCAGAAACAAAAGACAGAGCTGTTAGAAAGAAGTTTTTGCTGGATATATGTATAAACTCATGGGGTGAAGGAAAAAAATGTGGATTTTAGTAAACGTACAAGTGATTTTTACGCTAAATACCAGGGATAAGTCATAGCAACTGTTTTTTTTTTTTTTTCGTGAACAAAGAACTGCATGAAAAATCTAAGATATACGATTGAAAGTGTATGGCATTTTCTGCCGAGTGGTGCCACCAACGGAACGTGGATATAGTGGAAGAAGCAAAACATAGGCAACCGGAAACTCTGGTTTATTATGGCATGAGCAAAAGATGCATCAACTATTTATTGCAAATTTGTCACAGGATGGGTCTCCCAGATAATTCACGATGTTCCGGCCGCCACGGGTGGCCGAGGTCGTTAAGGCGCGGACTCGTGAGCGGGAGACCTAGGGTTCGGTTCTCGCCAGGACCGTCCTCCCTGACTGTTTTTTTTTTTTTTTTTTTTTCAGGTTTTCCTCAGTCCTCATAACTGGCAACTGCCGGGGAGGTACCCTAAACTTAAGCCTGGAATGCTTCCTTCCAAAAAAAAAAAAAAAAAAAAAATCCTTTCACAATATATAATTTCATCTCGTGTATCATTAGTGTCCACCGCCTGTGGTGCCTCAGTAGTAAAAACGGGCGTTAAACACTAATAAAAAAAAACAGTGGTCAGTAGCCTTCCAAGTAGTTTCGAAGTACATCGGTTCGTTACCAGCGATGGGAAGGCCTCTGTCCACCTTGCCATTGTTCGATTTGGCAGGGCACGTGCACTCAGGCCTTCGCGTAGCACTGTATGGCATTCTCATGCATTCCTCCTGCGGAGAAATACTATTTTCACATACGCAATGCATTCTCATGCATTGTCTACTCTTCGTGACCTCCACTCCTGACCACTTTGCTCACCAACTGAACTTCCGGACGTGCTGAGACGCACAGTTCTATTCACATACACAACCTGGTGGCTTCATACGAAGGTACATTCTATACATTTTCAATCGTATATCTTAGATTTTTTGTGTTGTTCCTTGTTCGCGAGAGTGTACATATATAGTTGTTGTGACTTATAACTAATTAGTTGGTTTTTTCTATAAAGCGTACTACATTAAATGATTTGCAACTGTTACAAAACTGGAGAAATATTTCTATGAATTTCACTAAAGTTCAATAAATGCCTTAGTGATATACATTCTCAAAGACATAGTGAAAGTCAAATTCCTCACATTTATGCATTTCCTTTGCAGTATTTTTTTAAAACTGTTCTTTTATTAGGATAACATCTTTGAACAGAATTAAGGTCGAGAAGAGATCACAAAGTATGGAAATATGTGTTTAAAAAGATCAAGAGTACTATTGGGAGCTGGAGAGATGGCTAGTCAGTGCTGATAAAGTACAGCTCTTCACTATTAATATCTGTTTTTGTTAACGCAAAGAGATGGACCTATTCTAAAGTATTTGAATAGATGGTGATATACGTGCAGTGCGTAATGTTTTACTTGGCAGATAAAGTCCTCTCCCCGCACGTCGCTAGCCATCTCTCCAGCTCCCAGCAGTAAATGAAATATCCTATGCAAAAAGAAAAATTAGCTTTGCATTTGTTAAACAATGAGATTATTTGAATTGCAGGCTACCTCAGCGCGTTTGCTTGCTCGGGAAATACAGCCACCGCAACCGGATAAAAGGGGAATAGATTCGCCGCACTCAAAGTTAATATTTTTATTTTAGTCGTTATAATTTTGCTGAAAGCATAAACATACGCTATAGGCATTTAAAACCACCAACATGTTTTATAAGGGACGTTGAAAATATTGCTCCTCAGGATCAATGCTTGCCGACACCTGCTTAGGAAAGTCCTGTATTTAATCTTTTCTTCCGTAAGAACATAGCAGTTTGGAATACGTTTCTTGTCAAAGAGAATTAGTCGTATAACTTTTTAACAAAGTTGGCCAACAGTTTCTCTACCTGGAACACGAATGTCAGGATTTTCTTTCAAATTGTCTCACCACTTTTCTGCAAGAATCTATTTCCACATATGTATCATACATAAAAACTCATTTTTCAAGACTATATATAGCGGCATAATTAATGAAGAACAATTAATACAATATTTATACGCAATAAAAGCACTTAGTAACACACGAACATACAACCACTCATTGACAGTCTCCCTAAAACTAATTGCATGCTGCTACCTGCGCATGCATTAATCGGCTTGACTGGCTTCTCCCAGTAGGCATTAGCGCTCTGCATGCCCGTATCTCAAACAATTTCAACGAATGTATATACTATTTTATTTATATTTATTTTGTTATATTCATTATGTTAATTAAATCAGGATTCCATTTTGATATACAGCAGTCTCAGATACAATGCACTTCTTATCTCCCGTGTGTTTTGTTTTATGGATATATTATTCTCAGTAATTATTAAATAACTAATATGGTAAGTAGTTTATTTCAGCAGTCATGTCTTAGCAGGTGCATTATTTTGTGGCATAAGCATAGAACAAAGCATTAATAACTCTCGTGTTTAAAAAAAATGTTGACCGCTTCTTATACTGACTTCATAGGAGTGGGGGATATATGCGCGTGAACCTTACCACCTTACTGGGGATAACCTGGCTGTATGCTCTTATCCTATCATCTCTCTTGGATACATGATATAGCTTTCGCTTTAACTTCATGAACAAATAGCTGGCCTTAAGGCAAGTGTATAGAATGTAGAATGTTTTATTTTAACGCCATAAGGTCTTCTCTTCCATCACCAGTTCTAAATAATACAACAATCTATACAAGACATATGGACAAATTGTTAAATTATGAATGCTGCACTGTTGAATTTGTCGCTTATCTTAAATTATCACTAAGCTTAATACATATAATGCGAGATTACTCGTAAATGTGTGAAAACTATCAAAATTAATGATTAAATTTATCCGAGGGATTTTGGTAAATGAATTACAAAAGCGGTGTTTCACAAATACCGCGCAGTCTACATAGTACGCATTGTAGACGCTAGATGGCAGTTGTAAGCAGAGTGTGTAGCAAAAGGACAGTTATCGTTTGTTTTTAACTAGAGAAGATGTGGACAAGATCATGGACAAAGAAGGACAGCAAGGTATTTTGTGGAAGAAATTCATACATGTTCATCTGCGGCGTGTGGTCAAGAAGCTGCTGCACAGGAAACCGTTTACATCTGGGTCACTGGGTTTGCCAGCGGCAGGGAATCTGCACACAAGAATGTGAGTACTGGTCGTTCGTCAGCATTGCGGTCTCCCAGAAACATTGAGGTTGTGTCTGCATTGATTATGGCTCATAGGCGCATAACCTTTCATGAACTGCAATGTCAGACAGACGCAACCCTGCACACCATTATTTACAATAATTTGAGTATGAAAAACGTGTACGCATATTGGTTTCCAAGGGACTTGACACAGGGGCAGAAGGACGAAAGGTTTCAAGTCTATGTTCGACTACTGGAAATGACGATCGGATTTTTTGGAAAAACTGGTGACAGGTGACGAATTATGGTGTCAGTACCACAGGAAACATCCAGGGAGTCCCGGCCCAAGAGATTTCATGCTGCTTCATCTGCGAGCAGGTGTCTCATCTTTTGGGACACTTCAGGCATACTGCTAATGGACTGGCTTCCTCACGGAATATACTGCGGGATCCTTGCACTGCTTCGATGCAGGTTTCAGCAACGGCGAAAGGGGAAGTTGTTCATAGGAGTTTTCTTCCAGTATTACATGTCTCGGCCCCATACTAGCAAAGTTGGCGTCGCTGGGGTTATATATTGCTGATTATGCTCTATTCGACAACACGAAAGACTCGCTGCGAGATAAAAACATTCGGCAACAAAGAGCAAATTCAGGCAGCTGTCCACGAATGAAGGCGTTGTGCTGTCAAACAATGGTTTCGCTAATGAAGTTACCTGGGAGATGGCAACGCTTATTTGACGTTTGGTAAATACTATGTAAATCATTTCCGAAAGCCTCTCTCATTACTCAAACATAGATTCTATAATTTTACAATGTATAATATTTCATTTTATGCATATCTAAAATAAACAAAAGTTATGTTTGTATTTTAAAGTTATAATACATCTCCATTACAGGAATCAAGAAGAGTTAGAAGAGTTTATGGTTGTTTCATTAAATATTTGTCAAAACTGCAATGATTTGGTTTCTTTAACATCTCGGGTCATCAGTGTCCCATTCAACTCAAGGCGTGAAACGGCCGACAAATTTTGCTCAGAGGTCTCTTCTTTCAGATTCTTTATCGTGAATCTTTGAGATTCTTTATCGTGCCGTAAATGTACGACACGGGACCCACCGCTTTACTTTCCTTCCGAAGGAAGCCATATTTAAAATTTTTACTCCTGAAAAAATCCATCGGTCTGGCCTGGATCGAACTCGCGATCTTGGGTTTAGTTTATGGTTACCACTACACCACCAGGACCGACAAACTTGGAAATCGATCTCTTAAGGGGAGTATGAAAGGCTTATCCTTATAATGTTAAATTTACCAACTTCAGTTTGTATTTTCTGAAGGATTACTAAGGCTAATGAAATAAAATTGTTAACAGCATACAGATGTACATAATTGAAAGTTACTGATCTATTGTCACTACTATACCATGCTTCTGAAGCAAATTATAAACTATTATCAATTGTTTGCTTTTTCTTCTATTTTTTTCCAACATTTTATTTTTTTACGTTGTCACATTTTATCCTAGCTTTACCACAATAAATCTACATCATCACATTTGTATCGTGAATAAGTGATAGAAGTTTCAAAGTGATACATATACAGACCCTAAAAAGATGGGAAACTTTAGCAAAATTTTAGTTTTTCAATAATGCAACCATTTTTTTTTCACAGAAAAACAAACATTTTGAGGGAAACACCAGCTATAACCCTACCAACATTGTAAAACAACAAAGAATGATGTCATGGAAAAAACTACCTATTTATGAAATACAACTTTTTCTATCATTCAGGACAAGCCGCAGCATTCTAGAGCAAATAAGTTCCTGAGATGTAGAATTTTAACTGAACAAATGCTCGCGTAGGAAAGAACAAAGGGGGGGGGGGCTTCTGTAGTAACATAAAATACTTTTAATCACGGAAAATTAATGAATAGCATATCAAAATAAACTGAATATTCCATATATTAAAATGATACAAAAATGGTTTTTCACTCCCCCCTCCTCTTCCTTATAATACTTCCTTTAAGTCGGAATTATTGAAGTTTAGCTTTAAACAGTGACATCTGACAATCACTAACTTCCCTCGGGAAACGGTATCCGATACAAAATGCGAAGATGTTTTATGGCGAGACCGGTATCTAATTGTTGTCTGTCCTGGTGCCTCCTAAACCCAAAATCGCGGGTTCAATCCTGGCCAGGATCGATGGATTTTTTCGATTGTAAAAATCCTATGTATGACTTCCTTCGGTAGATAAGTAAAGCGGTCCCATCGTAGATTTACGGCACGAAAAAGAACCTCAAGCATGAAGGAAGAGGCCTCTGAGCAAAATTTATCGACTATTTCACTACCTGAATTGAATGGAACGCCAATGACCTGAGATGTTAAAGAGCGTCCGTAAAAGGAACAAATCAACCCATAAACAAATACCTAATTAATGATGTGCAGATGTATTTTAAAAACCCAGGACTAAGTATGTTGGGGTAACGGTATGTAGAATTTGAAAAAGAATATATCACAATAGTTCAAGTGTGGCATTACCAGTGTTTGTAGTAGGATTACTTGTCATTTATCTGGAAGAAAATACTTCAGTCGCTTCGATGAATGCATAATAGAAAAATTATAAATTACCCAATTGTCATCATTGATGCATAGATCTACGGAATTATTTTTATATGCTTTAACATTATCCTTTTGCATTTACTAACATTTATTTTGGTGTGCCAAAACATTTTTTTCTCTACAGTTTCTAACAAAATGTGCAGAAAATATACGGCAATAGCTGAACTACACGTGGACATTTTATAAATCGCATGTCACGTAACCTAACCTAACATATTACAGGTTAATAGAAACCTTAAGCATCATAAAAACACATATACTAATTTTTACGTTAATTTTACGTTGATTGAGCTGTCAAAGCAAAAAACATTTCCAGTCTCTCAAGCGGTGTTCTTCAGCAGCTCTGCATTGATAGCTGTAACATCAAGGAACTTGTGTTCGCTGCGAAAAACCGAAACCAAGCAATGGGCACATTTTATCGGGATCATTAATTGCCAGAGAGACCGTGCACTGGATGTCCCGTTAGTAAACCGCTACTGGGTGCGGTCAACAAGGTCTTTCTGCATGTCCCTGGTCCGTTTGCAGAACGTGCTGCTTCATCAGGAAGGGAAGTTAAAATGGCGTTACTTGGCACGCATTGGCATCTTCACCGAGTAAGGTACAACTCCTCCTCCTCCTCCTCCTCTATCCGGTTCCGCGTGCGTGTAATCAATTTTTAGTGTCTCTTGATTGACTTCTTCCGGTTGACCTTGGTCAATCTTCACATTAATTTTCTTTCATGTTTATTTATTGCAACTTGTTTTACATGTTGCAATATTGTTAATGAATTACAAATCCTGCCGTTTATAAATCTGATTTATTTGCATTCTTTAATATTCGTTTTTATTAAGGAAATTTATTGGCAATTTTTAGTGCAAGAATGTTATCTTCCATCTCTTTATACAGGGTGTTCAGTTTGATAGGCATTCATAACAGGCATTTGGGTTCTCGGAAGGCGCGACATGGTCACGGCAACGGCGACCTTTCCCTTGCAACACTCAGCTTGTATCAAACTTACGGCCATGTGCACCGTTCTCGATAAAAATGCCGATCGAAGGTTATTGAAACGTGTTCAAGCTTTGATCGTGGTGAAATGTAATTGCGGTCCATCATAGTTAATTCTCATTCAACGAACCTCCATCAGCTAACCGGGCGCTAGGTTGCTGAACGATCAAGATTCTACGATATTTTACTCAAAGGAAAGCATATAACTCTATGACCAAAAAGGTTTTAATGCAATTACAATCTCTTTGTCTGTATCGCTTTGTTTTTATTTTGTATGATTACCATATAACAAATAAAGGTCTCCATTTTTTTTTTCTCTCTGCATGATATAGACATTCTGTTGGAGGTAACTCTCTCATTTTCCATTAAACTGGAAAATAAAAAGACTGATCCGTGTTCTTCAAAGGAAAAGAAAGAGACATGGAATGACTGATCCATATGTTTCAACATGACACCAGGCAAGTTCTTATTATCAAATAAATAAATTGCAATTTGTTCAAACAGCATGAGTCACGAAGTGTGAAATTCTATTCAAGGGCGAAACGGGGGATTGCGTTAGTAGGAAACTAACCTCTCTGTCATTTCATTTACTAGCCACTACACTGTATCCTTTGATAGCCGAAATCTTTTCTTCAAATTTCCTGCCCCCATACTCTTCAAAAGCGTCACCTCTTTCCACAATAGTTACTTTTTACGCTGCTCCCCATTTAAGTAATCCAGGTAAGCAATCTCGTCCTCAATACCTTTAAGAAAATCGAAACGGGCAGCCATTTTGTGTAACGGAGTTGATCGTTCCATCGTCCGCGGACAAAGTTGACCTTAATCGATTACCTCATTTAACTTTGATCATTGTCGATACGCCAAAAAAATCGCATTGAACGCGGTCAAATCGGAGATGGTGCACCTGGCCATTAATGATATACTAATTCCCCAAAGGTCCTTAAAGCTTAGGAATTACATTTACTAAAGGAGTGAATGCTAATAGAAACGTTCTATATTGCTCCAGATCTTCTATATTTTGAGTCTTATCGGACTGTTCAAATAGACAGCATATGGAATTTCCATGATGGAATATCATCATTCATAAATTTTTCCGGAAAGGCCACTGTCCAGTCATCATCCCGATAGCTTTTTTGGTTCCTGCTCATTAGGTTCTTAGCCAGAGTGTTATCGGATGTTGTATAAGAATTTTACCCTTAAAACGTTCTTCTTATTTGGTCCATTTGTACACTCCGGTTTTAGCAGCTTTTTTATTTAATGCCGTAGAATTCAATCTTAGTTCCTTTTTTGCCATTTAATCTGCCGCTTAATCTTCTTTGCCCTGATATATAGGCACCTAGCAAAGCTCCAGTTGATTTTTTGTGGAAAAAGCTTGGAGACATTCCTATACAGTTCCAAATTAACTTGATGAGATTTAAGTACACAAAGTGTAACTTGACTGTCTGTGAAAATGAGTATACATTGACTTTTCTGTAGTTAATAAATTTCGAAATAATTGTTAACCCTCACTTTCAAGCTGCTGGTGAAAACACAAACAT
Source organism: Metallyticus violacea (assembly GCA_030762175.1). NCBI lineage: Eukaryota > Metazoa > Arthropoda > Insecta > Mantodea > Metallyticidae > Metallyticus > Metallyticus violacea. The sequence continues at coordinate 61,358,870 of CM060830.1, read as the reverse complement.
CATCCGCAGGACTTTATGGAATACGGTATTGCAATAAATATTAACTTTCACATTCTATACACTTTTTTACAGTTACTACAGTAAGTGCGAGGGGTTAAAATATTCGAAGAAAATCCGTTTCATTTTTTATCTTCGATAGCTTTCTTTTGATTTTGTATACTATGGACTTGAATGCATAGCTCTCGTTCAGATACAAGACAAAGAGCATATAGCTTGCTGTGAAAAAGACATGTGTTTGAAACTCTCTAGTTGCATTAATACGTTATGGGTAAGGCAGATGACACGGTCTAAGTATTGCTTTCTACAAGGAGTTTTCCTATTCAGTGAAACCGTGTAAGGTAGTGCTCCCGACCTTAAGCTTTCAGAGCATTTCAAGACAAGTGGACTAGTGACAAAGCTTCTGGAAAAATTTTTTTAAAAAGGGGTACAAAGTATAGGTTCGAGATTTTGTTGCCATATCCTTTCGATAAGGAGATGGCCTTAAAATAATATTTATCATCTCTCGCAAAAATGTTTGGTTCAGCGCAACATTACTGAAATTAAAATGAATAATGTGACAGTGACGAAACATTCTTATATATAAAAGAAACTGAAGATTAACACTTCGCAGCGAGATGATGCTATTTTTCGTATAGATAATGCTTAATTTCATTAGCACGTTGGTGGTGAACAATTTTAGCATTTGCTCAGTTGGGATAGGTAGAGTTATAAGTACATATTAGTGCCTCTAATTAAATACCTTCATAGTCTGTATCTGATGTTTTTGCACACCGAAGTGGTATACCTGCGTTCTTACCGATTGCTTACTTCTAACTTCATAATAACAATATATGCTGCATTTCATTAAATGTAATAATCATTTTCATTTAACATGCACATGCAATATCATTCATGGTTTTATTTACTGCATCTTGTAAATTGCTAGTTATGATTTACTTGCTCGTGCTCGATGATGTGTTCCTCCTTTAAACCCCATAATAACTCCTAACATCTTAGTGTGCGCATTTGTATGTTAGGAGACATGTAATTCTCTCTGAAATAATGTTAACATGAATTTGATGCTCTGCAAGAAGTATAACACGTAACTTGGAAAACACAATATTTACTCGTATTCATTTTGTTCAGAAATGTGATATGAATACCTTATTTACGCGAATCTAATGCGCCCCTTTTTTGTCCAAATGCAGTATTTAAAATTGCGGTCTGCGGTTAGATTTTATAGCATATTAGATTCAAGTGCAAATCGGTTCTTGTTCGGTGGTAACTTCATTCAAATTTAACGTTTATTACGTCATAATGCTCTGCTGCAATTCTCGACTTCGTTACATTTATTGTTGGCCTATTATTGCATAGAGCGTTTGAGTAGTAGGTAGGTACTAAATGGAGGGCAAACAGAAAAGAATATCTTCTGATAATACTTTCAAGCGTAAAGTAATTCTTTATGCTTAAAAAGGGGGAGGGGTAACAAAGGCAGGAAGAGAGTTCAATGTAGCTGAGAGCAACGTTCGCTTATGGCGGCAACGGAAATTGCCATTATTTGCAACTGAAGCTGCTAGGAAGAAATTCACTGGTCCTCGCAAAGGAAGAAAAAAGTTTTGGAATTCGTACATAAAAGGAAAAGAACGGGCAACACTAGTCACAACATTTTCTTCGACCTACGGCAACTACCCTGGCAACAACAAGAGTGATGAATTTTGTCCTACGTGCTTAATGGTGTAACGATGGTCCACTTGTGAATTTCAATGTTCTGATCGTTTTATGAAGCGGACGGACTTATCTCTAAGGCGCCATACAACAAAATGCCATTTTTTATGACTTTAAGTTTCAATTGGGGTGCGCATCTATGCGGTATGGTTAATTGATCCCATAAGCGAAAATTTTCATTGTGGTACTACTTTATAAATAACGCTACAAGTATTGTTTTTTTTATAGGTACGCTTAATTCACAGTTGTGAGTTATTGGAGTTTCTGGCCATCTGAGCACGCGGCTTGCTGATTTTACTGAAAGCATAAAATTATATTTTATTTAAAACTGCTAATTAGAAGCACTGAAGATACCCCTCAGTGTCAATACATGCCGGCATCCGCGTAGAAAATTCCTGAATTTCATCTAACTTTTCTTCCGTAATGAATGTGGAGGATCGGAACACGCTTCTTGTCATTGAGTCAATTTTTACCAGGTTGGCACAATTTTTTCACGTGATACACGATTAACCAGATTATTGTATGATTTCTGTAAACAGATGTGACTCACATTACGTTATGCTAGCATTGCTACAACAAAATGGAGCTAAGATTATCGTTTGAACAGCAGAAAACAATTTTGAAGTGATATTGGAAAACCGAGAAGTTTGTTGAAGTTCAAAGGCAATGGAGACGTGTGTACAGAACAGAACGGCCAACGCGAGTAACAATTGCACGCATTCGAGACAAATTTTAGGCTCATGGTATCGTATGCGATGTTCACAAGGGTAGATCTGGGAGACCTCACACATCAACAAGCTAGGCGTCCTCGACTATGGTTTTGGAACGTTTTGAGCACTCACCGCAGACATCTAAAAAGCAATGTCACGTGAGACTGGGATTAGCAGAAAGCGTACATCGTATTATTAAAACAGCAAAGTTGAAAATTTTCATCCCAAGACTTTTGCATGCATCAAATGAAGATGACCATGATGGGAAAATGCAGGACTGTGAGTGGTTTCGGAACATGGTGCAAGAGGATGAGGCCTTCAAAGGGAAAGTTGTTTGGTTCGATGAGGCACAATTTACTTTGAACGGAACTGTTAACAGGCATAACTGTGGCTACTGGTATGCAAACAATCCACATGTTATTTTGGATAAGACTGTTAATTTACCTGGATTTAATGTTCGATGTGACTTGTCATCTAGGGGTCTAATTGGACCATTCTTTTTTGAAGTAACAGTGTACCTAAATATGATACACATCCGTCTTATCCGCCATTCATACACTCTATGAAAATGAGGAATTTTACTTCCAACAGGATAGTGCACCACTACATTACCACGAGATGTACGTACGTACCTTGATGACAATCTTCCAAGACACTGGATAGGACGAAGAGGTTCGATTGAGTTTTCACCGCGTTCTCCGGATCTAACTCCGTTGGACTTCTACCTATGGGGAACTCTTAAGGGTATACCGTAGAAAACCAGCTACGCTGACAACACTTCGGAAAGAAATTGAAACGGCATTTGCTGCAATCGCTGAGGATACTTTCGCAAACGTTGCTCAATCAGTAGTTCAACGTACTCAGAAGTGTATCGACGCCGATGGTTGACAGTTTAAGCAACTGATGTAACTATAAAAGTCTAAGATGATTAGTGCTCATCATTTTCTGTTTGTATGAATTCAGTTTTGTTATGTTAACACAGTTTTTTCTGTGCTTGAAGTATGTATACATTTTTGGCACCCTCTGTATTGTACATAACAAAGCATTCTGTATTAAATAACGAAGAACAATTAGCATACGGTTTACATACAATGTAAACGCCGATTAACACACTAACTCACAACCACTGCTGATGAAACTTCCCTCAAACTAACTACAAGCTGCTACCTGCGCAAGCATTATAGTTCTTGAAGAGTGGCTTCTCTTAGTATGCAGCTGCGCTCTGCAGGCCCATAACTCAAATGTACTCATCAGTATAAAGAATAATAAGCTAAGCCTGTGTAAGGTTGTAGGCTATATCTACTTTTCCATACCTACAATATTGACAAAATATATTTCTTTGTTGCCAAATTTGAACTCTAATTGTTGTTGAAAAAATTAGGTCAGGAAAGAAAAGTTTTCTGTACTGGCTCCGTTCACGGTACCCTTTTTTAACTACACACATTTACCATCTCTGGAAAGCAGATTTACAATACCTTATTCCCACATCTCACCACCAATGATCAAGGCCCTTCACGACTTTCAGCACAGGTTGAGCACAGATTTAGCCGCAATCCTGCACATTTCCTAATCCTAAGTACAGAGATTAAGCTGATCGCAACTTTGTGAGCAGTTTCTTACACTCAAAGAACTGAGCAACATCTGTATTTCGCGTGTTGGAAAGTTGATCACTTATCTGCCAAAGTAGGTCTAGTTTTGAACCGAATGGCCATTCTTTAGTTTGCGTAACTCTTCAAAAAGTTTGCTCAATCCTTCGAGTTGTCTTCACTTGGGAATCTCCAAGCATTTGGTTCAAAATTTAGTAGTGCTATTCCAAGCTGGGCTAAATGAAAACATGGCAGTGGCGTATCACCCCACTTCACACATCAACCTTCTGGAAACATCTGAGGAATTATTGCCCATATTTTGTATATTTAATATTTTCATGTTTATAAAAGTGCACTACTACTAATTTGTGAACCAGACGAACCTTATATTCTGAAAATAGTTCAGTAGATGTGTCAAATATGAGCCATTACTGCGTATGTGAATAAAGATTCGACCTTTAATCCCTGTGAAGTTTTAGTTCGGAGCGGAAGGTTGTAAAAGGTTGAAGACAGCCATTATTATTCTCACATAGCACATTGACTGTGAGACACGCATAGTAACGAGAGGTAACTGAGGTGCGGTCATTAACTTTATAAAGAACTTGCCAAATTCTCGGCAGTTGCTGGGAGAGAACGCGTCCAATAACCGCGTGATGGAAAGGCGACACGAGGGTAAGGCACCAGCCATGCAGACAGAAGTGAAAGTGTGTGTGTATTGCAAAAGGTCAGGTTAGTGGGCGGTTTGGCATTTCTCCGGAGCATTTGAGAGTTCCGCACAGCTTCTCCTCGTGACAGCTGAATTGCATTTTCGCCATATCCTTCTAGGAACGGATGTCAGTTTTCTACAGGTGTAACGGTTGATAGAACATCTGCTTTCATATTCGGTACTGGGGCGATATTGATCATGCTTATTCTCCACTAGCCGTTACAAAGTCTCTATTTTCTTGGAGAAAAAATAAATATAGGGTAAGAATGAGGCAAACAGACGCTCTAGCAAACTCGCAGTTAAAGCAAATAATTTAACTTTTAAATACAGTTACTTTTTGCTTGAACACAATTCTATAACACTCCAAAGCCACAATTAGCGGAATATTGTTGGGTGAAGTATTTTATCCAGAAGAACAACCTAAGATTCAAACGTCCATTACCCCCAGTAGTTGGCACTACAGTGTTGATATATTATCATTAATAGTGCAACAATCACATTCAAAATAAGCATACTTTCCATCATCAACGCAATGGACGTGGTACCAGAACGAACATTTGAGGCAATGTACTCGATTTTAGCCGTCATTGTCGTAGTAATGCAAGCCATGTCCATCAAGAATGAGAATGACTGGTTCAGGTGACTTCACACTGATAAAATACTCCAGGAACTCACCGCCACGGATGGCCGAGGTCTTTAAGCCGCGGACTCATAAGCAGGAGATCTGGGGTTCGAATCTAACAAGGACCGTCCCCCCTGACTGAGATTTTCCCGGGTTTTCCTCAATCTTCATAAATGGCAAATGTCGGGCAGGTACCCTAAACTTAGAAAACTTCTTTCCTTAAAAAAAAATACTTCTTTCCCAATATATCATCAGTGTCCACCGCCTGGGTGCCTCAGCAGTGAAAACGGGCGTTAAAACTATTAAAAAAAAATTCAGTAGCTTGGTAAATGCTCCCAGTGAGACGCTGTTGAAACACATGCCATAACACTTACAGTGTACCTTTTTTACAATTACTGTCGGCCTGAACTTTTTTCTTATCTCTGGTAATGATTCTTGGGTAAAATTGGTTGCGGTTGATTAACAAGCAATGATAACATTTTCAATCCTTTTACGCAAGCATAGAAACCCCTTCTGCTACTCTCATTTTACGAAGGCTAAGACGTCCTCTTATCAAGTCTTTACCTTTGAGTCTCATTGCCTAATGGATGTTTCATGCCATTCACAAAATATACTTAACTTATTGTCCCTCAAGTTCCTTTGAAATTTAGGTATAAGGGCAACATAACTCACCGTCTTAAGGTCTTTTTGGAACAGAAAATGCTCTAGCAGTTGTACCTAGTTGCATTTACCTTCACCGCTTTGATAGCTAACTGCATATTTTTTTTCCTTCCCATGAACGACAACCGCTCGTTATATAAACGAAAAATTAAAAATAAAAACTTAGTTGAGTTTAATTACAAGAGGCCACATAATGAATATCGTTACACAAATGTCGGAAAAATTAATGAAATATATTTACACAACATTTATATCATTTGTTCATATACGTTCTAGAAGTGTATAAGAAGAGGAAGAAAAAGAGGAAGAGGAAGAAGAGGAGGAAGAAGAACAAGAACAAGAAGAGGAAGAAGTACAGGAAGAGGAAAAGGAAGAGGAAGAGGAGGAAGAAGAAGAGGAAGAGGAGGAAGAAGAAGAAGAAGGGAAGAGGAAGAGGAAGCTGGAATATCTATATGAAGGGCAAAGGTCTCCTACAAGAGGCTTCGCTAATACGATGAGTAATTCGCATTAGGAATGTGTACAGAAGTATTACCCTGTATGCTACACTTTATTTATCAGGTTTCAGTTGTTGCGAATTTGACCACGTTTTCCTGCTTCTTGTTATTCTGGACCATTGTGAACCTGCAAATGCCATCTCAGGATCAAATTTGGCCTGTCTCAAAGTATAGTGGTCTTATACATCTAGAAATGTGCATTAAAATAATACAATTTATAAAAAACCTTCTGCTGCCATATCATTGTGTCCACTCGCCTCCATGCACATCTTGATTTTATTCACAAAAATCACCATAAATGATAGCAGGAAGTTCACTATGATGGCCATACTAGCAAGCCATATGGCTTGTTATTCCCAAAGCGTAGCTTCAAAGAAATATTTTAACTGGTGCTAATATTTTTTATTAAAGTCAATATGAAGGAAAGGAGCAAATGTTTTGCCTGCTATACTCAAATGCATGGTATGGATGCTGTAGCTTGAATGTATTTATTAATAATGCCTGCCGCAATGCACCCACTGTGTACTTTAACGTTCTACAATACAGAATGTGGAATTGCCAACATAACTTGTAAAACATCTCTAAATGTCTTAAGAGATGTTCGTTTGCTCCTTGTGAAAGTCATTTTTAAACTTTTCTATCTTTCTGCGCCTAAAAATTCTCTCTCTACTCTCTTATTCATAAATGTTTTATACTAATCCTGATCTGTATTAGTATTATGTTTAATAATTGAATGGCAAAATTTAAGAAATAATTTAATATCATCTTTTTCGTCGGTCCTGGTGATGTAGTGGTAACCATACTTGCCTTCTAAGCCCAAGATCGCGGGTTCAAACCCGACCAGGATCGATGAATTTTTTCGGGCGTAAAAATCCTAAGTATGGCTTCCTTTGGAAGGAAAGTAAAGCCGTGGGTCCTATGTCGTACATTTACGGCACGAAAAAGAACCTCAAGCCTGAAAGAAGAGGCCTCTGAGCAAAATTTATTGACCGTTTCACGCCCTGATTTGAATGGGACGCTGATGACCTGTGATGTTAAAGAACGTCCGTAAATTAAAAAAAAAAATAAATAAATAAATAAAATAAAATAAAGCCATCCCTTTCAAATGGCACTATTGATTCCAAACCCACACATGTTGTTGAACAATGCATTGATAGCAATTTATGTAAAAGCAATTAATCATCACTTCAATTCTCAATTTTTTCAGCATATTCTAAAGTGGGTTTAAATGACTCAGAAGCGATTATAGAAATGTAAGAAAATATAAGAAGATATAGAAAGAAGGAAGTTTAACTGTGCAGTTGAGATGCTGTAAACAGGTTTAAGGCAAGTTGTAATAAATGCATTTGGAGTGTCTCAAAGATTTCCACACTTGAAAAAAAAATTAGCACGTTGCAAGAAAGGGCATAAAGTCAATAAAAACTGCAGTCGCTGTGCTGCAAGACTGTTTATCATTTGAAAAACAAAGTGCTGTATACGTCGTTTGAAGCGCTTGTCACTGGGTAACTCGCACCTGCAACAGAGATTAGCGTGGTCACATCTTCATTAGCAATGACAAGCCGCATTATTCACCGATAAAAAAAAAAAGATAAGGATTACAGGACTCGAAAAAGTGAGAGGTGTATCCAGTAAATTGTATCATTCCTTGGTGGCTCTGTCATCATTTGTACATCTGTGTTTGAATCATACACACTCACATGTACAAAAATGATATTGTGGATGAAATATCACATTTCGCTTTCTATGAAAACGCTGGGTTTGTGGACGACAGTGTGAAACCTACAGGGCCGTCACCATGTATGATGATGCACTTCCGGAGTCCCGGGATACTTTTTGTACTTTTACTTTCTACCTATTTGTACAGAGCCAAAACTTCTGCGGAAATAGTGGAAGCAGTATGCAATACAAGAAGCACATGGATGCAGAAAACAGAATATTAGTCTTATAAAAAGGTTTTATTGTTGGTCAAAACTGTTAATTACACTAGTTGCTTAAAGTTACCATAGTAATAATTACGGCATTAAATTGTTAAAATGCTATCATCAACTAAATATTATATTACAGTAATATTAAAGAAACAATTTATGTATATAAAACAGAATCAATCCATCTTTATTGCAGAATACATAATTACAGAATTAATAAAAATTAGTAGAATTTTATAATACAAACATATTATGAAATATATTCCAACATTAAAGCTTTGAAATATCGTTAATAATATTTTTACTCTTCATCCAGTTAAAGAATCTGCCGTAATTCTTTTTATAAATTTTATGAAATTTTTCGATATTAGTGACAACTCAGCCCTTTCAACTTGGGCCAAAAGTTCTTGCTGTAAATCCATCTTCGGTAGCAACACTAACAATAGACAAACGAACTAAATACTGTCCATTGATACACTGATTCCATAAGTATAATAAAAGAATGTATTGTCTTCCTAGTAATTGTTTAGATAATCGACATTAACATTAATATTGTTATATTAAAATCATATTATAATTCTGGTTTACAAAAAAATAGCATATGCAATAAAGTGCAACACCACTTTACCACCACCAACTTAAAAACAAGGAATATAAATCTGGAAACGCATTATTTTTAATACCCCTAATTTTTTTAATGCAATTTATAAATACATAGCAAGATCTAGTGCCAGAAAAAGATATGCTCTCCTGTATATTGGGGTTTTTAATAAATAGGGTGATCCTTTGGGTATGGACATATTAAACTTACTATAAAAGCTAATATGATAATAGGAGATATTTTTTACTGGTAATATTTTGCTTAAAAGATGGGCGTTTCCTTACATGGCAAGAATAAAAATCAACAATGCATAATGACAAATGAAAATCGTAGGTGTCTGAAATGGTGCTACAAATCAACAGCGAGCGCAATGAGTTCTTTGATATGCTAAACTCGAGAGTGTTAAACATTTCGACGTGATGTACCTAAATAAGAGTCCATAATGTTAAGGTATCGAACATTTTTATATAAAACATGCAGGATATCGCAGACGAAACCCAGTACGCAGCCATCTCTGAAGTCATGGCAAGAAGCTCTACGACTGTCAGCAGAGATGAGTGTACCATACACGTCCTTTCAGCGTATTGTTCGACTGAAACTGTATCCATATCACTTACAACGTCTACAAGTCTTATGTGATGAGAGTCATGAAGCTCGTTTCAATTTTGCATCCATTATGACGGCTTCCTAAACAAATGACTATTTACAGACATGTCAGCGGGAGAGTAAACACTCACAACTGCATATTTGGATAAGGGAAAATCCACACGTCTCAAGTCCAAAAGTTAAGTGTGGCGTGAGGTATGGCGCATTCTTTGCATGGATTGAATTGCATCACCGTTATGAGTTGTGCAAACTGCGCAATGGAGGTCATGTAGCATTCTGAGAAATCTCCCATCTTTGAATGCATTCAGAGATACACAATTTGTATACACAAAGTTTGAAACTATAAAGTTCAGTAGTAAATATTTTACAGAGTTTTCATTTTATCCATACCCAAGCGGATCACTGTATTTCTAAATCATCTCTTGGAGTCTGTGAAACTCGGGCTAGTTCAGAGTCATTTTAAAACGTTTTCTGCCGACCCTGAAAATCAACATTTTGTTATTATCGATTTTCCGTTTTAAACATTACTTCATATTGCAGGGGGTACCTAAAACTGAAAGAACCCAGTTACAGCGAATGTCGCTTGGCTCCTTCTGCACCTGAAATACCTTGTAAGGAACATCGATAACCACACGTTCTTCATTAACGGAAATTGCTCCTCATACCGTACTTGGGTGAAGGTTTGCCTGGTATCCTGGGACACGGAGCAAGCTCTATTGACTGCAGAGAATATTGGATGCACTTGACGACTTTATTACAAAAACAGCCCTTGTCATTTTAACGAAAAGGAGCTGAAAACACCTTCATGTGCAGGCGCTCTTTTGCTACTATTTGAAATATCCCTAGACTTAAATTAAAAAATATCTTCATCAGGCTCAATAGTTGTAAGAATATATCAGTTGTACAAAAAACACTCTTGGTCAATATCGTCATTGTCAGTTGTCACGGGTTGTTCTTGTTTTAAATATTTACAGCATTGAATTACTTAGGTAATTTACACTTATATACACAACAGTTTTCTCAGCATCAGTGCTGTAATGGAGTGCAATTGAGCACGAATGTCAACTGAGAATGTATAGGACTGACACATATAAAAGGAGATATGAGTTTTCGAATCCTTAATCTTTATTAGGATTCGCGGGTTTATTGTTATGAAGAATGAACGGAACAATATTCTGCTATGTGCGGGGCAAAGTTATTACTTTCGGAGGGTGCTTCGAATTTTTAAAAATTCCAGATAGTGAGAAAATACTTAAAAGTCTATGATTCAGTACTTAATTGCATGTCGATTAAGGGGGGGGGGCACTGATTTTACAAACTATGTATCAAAATAAATACAGTATAGCTATAAATTGCATCTATTTAGAGGTTTTGAAGAAGAAAAAAAAAACCAGAGAGCTATGGGTGACTTCTGTGTTAGTTATTAATTTTCATTGTAACAAAATTTTGTATGAAGAACTGAAAATATTAATCAATGTTCATATCTTAACCGTTTTATTTTTTAAGTTGTTACAGAGTCAAAGTATTTGTGCGTATACTTTTTTTTCTATTAAGTCTACCAAACAAATACAACCATAATATAATTTCGTAAAACATTTAAGTAAACTCTAAACATAAAATTTCTAGCATATATAGCTTACGACGAAAGCGCACCTATATAGTAAAAACTTCAAATAAGAAAAAATAGGATAAAATATGTTTGTTTTTACTCAAAATTATTTAAAGCGCTCCAACAAATGTTTCCAGTAATGAAATTTCCGCCATGGGTGGCCGAGGTCGTTAAGCCGTGGACCCATGAATGGGATGTCAGGGGTTCGATTCCCACCAGGATCGTCTTCTCTGGCTAAGGATTTTTTCCAGGGTTTCCTCAGTCCTCATAAATGGCAAATCCCTGGGAGGTACCCTAAACTTAGGCCTGGAACATTTCCTTCCTTAGAAAAAAAAACTTCTTTCCCAGTTTGTCATTTCATCTCATGTATCATCAGTGTCCACCGTCTGTGGTGCCTCAGTAGTAAAAACGGGCGTTAAATTCTATTCAAATAATGAACTTATTAATCATGTAACACTTACATTAACATAAATTACTATGCAAGTTAACTATAAAAATCTCGGTACACCTTTAAAGGACTATTCCATAATTCCTGCAAAAACATAAGACTTTTTAAAAATAACAATTTTATTTCTCAATATAATCTCCTTTCAAATCTTTACACTAATTCTAACAATTTTCTAATTTGTTTATCCCATCAATAACATACGATGTTTTTGTGCAAAATACTCAATTGTTTCGATGACACCCTCTTCATTTGATTAAAAATATTTCCTGTTTACCAAAGCGCGGAAGTGCAGGCATTTATTTGGTTAAAATAGGCAGGCAAAAAGCACTTAAAATCTGAAAATAGTCAGTAATAAAATTACAATATGCAATTATTAAAAGTGAAAACAAAGAATAATACCTTAAAAAATAGCTATTCAAGATATTTAATACTTCCTTTATCACACAATTAAGTGCCTGAAGCTTACTTTTCTTGATTACAAGCAATAACAAAAATTTTTTTCAAGGTATCAACTGTCATAGTCGGCCCTTTGTCAAAGAAAAAAAACTTTCATCGTGGAAAAAGAACGTTCTACTTCCATTGAAGTGATTGGAGCATATTTAAAAGGGGCTATTTTGGAACGGCTCATACCAGTTACAACAGAACATTTACCTTTCAGGACATCATGGAAATGTTGATCGAGACAAGCAGTCTTGGCGAATGTGCAAAAGGTGCGCAGTGATTTCTGGTTGATTTCGTTTTCATTTCGTTCATAGGGGAATCAGGTTAGTATCTCTTTTACTTCCCTACTGACCAAGTTGTAGGGACAGCTGTACCGCTCCCAACTTTTTCTCTTGTAAATATTTGTTACATTTATACAGCTGGGAAGTCAGTCCCACTACAAATTTCCTAGAATTGTCTCTCGCAGACAGAGCCAATCGCCAGGACTATTCAAAACCACGACACTCTCTGTTTTCTGGTATTCATATGCCCAAGGTAATCATATGTTCCTTTCACTAATGAAGGTTCTGTATTTAAAGATCTGAAAGGAATGTTTTGAGGAGAAACTTTTTGACTGCTTGAAAAGAAATAAATGTATATCAAGATTGTCAATAGATATTTTTGTGAGATGAATGCGCAATTTAATTTTTAGTACTTTTTTCACTTCGATATATTGATATGTCCTTTTTAAAATGCGTAAATAATCGTAGAAAAAATCCATAACCATTCAGAACAGGCAAAAATAGGTTTTAAACTTTAAAAGCAAACATAAACCAAAATTGGCAAGAAAAAAATTAAGCAATATGAAAACCGACCCTAACGACTCCAAATTTACGGAAACATGTTCATTTCTACCTGACTCTAAAATGTATCCACCCAGATAAAAAAGGAATTTTGCATAACTTCCTCACTCTGCTGCTGTATGTTGCTTCATGTTGGAAACAGGAAGTTATCCCAGAAACCTAAACTGGAGAATATGGGGGGTGAAGAAGAATTTCATAGCTTAAGTCCAATAATTTTGATGTCGCTGGAACAGGATGTTTTTCTTCGCCAAACGAGAATGATTTTTCTTTTCGTCGTTTAATTGCTACAGTAGCAAGGCGTAATATTCACCGGTTATAGTGTTTGCCCTTTTCTCAAAAATGTGTTAAAATTACAATTCCAAAACACAAGTCTCCCTCACCTTTTCTGCTGAGGGCATTGGTTTTTTCTTCTTCTAGCGCTTTCTCCGGTTGTAATACACTGTTTCGGCTGCTGCTTCATTTCCGGCATGTAATCCCTGTTTCGTCATCTGTCACATATCGTCTCCGAAATGCATTGAATTCCGTTTCAACAGCTCCAAATTCTACATGAAAGTGACAACTGTTCTATTCTGATCAACCCTTAGCAAACGCGGCAGACACCTCGCCGATGATTGTGCAAAATATACATTATACATCCAATCTCTAGAAATGCCCACATCTTCAGCAATCTCCCTTACTTTTAGTCTGCGATCGCTCATCATCATATGGTGGATTTGTTCGATAATCGCGGGAGTCGTTACCTCGACCGATGTCCAGAACGGTCCACATCGCTTGTGCTCGCTCCGCCACATCTGCACTCACAAGACCATTTATACACCGTTCTAAGCGGAAAGTGCAGATGCACCGACTAGCTTCTGCGGTCGTTGTTTCTATTAAAAAGTAAATGTTTTATTGGTGCACGAAATTTGTGCTTCTATATTTTCAACTCTGGTTTACAAGTTTAAGCAGAAGAATGGCTCTCAAACACAGGCTAGGCTTCGTAACTGTTTATAACCATGTACATAATCCCTCAACAGTCACAATTTGCCTAGGCAAGGTTCAATACAGTATATTGATATCACTTTTTTGAGTTTGCACGAACAACCCTCGTATGCTGTAACATTTTCTTTTATACATTGATATTAAAATTCTTAGTGAGGTATTTCAGCACTTACAACGCTGCCAATCTCCAGAATTGTAAAGCAATGATGGTAATGTTTTACGAGCTAAGAGAAAGGGTGGATATAAATAATTCTATGGAATATAAACAGATCTGTTCAACATTATAACATATTTTGGCAGGAGACATTTCTACGAAGGGAGTTTAAGAAAGTCTCTTGTGTCGCTTTTCATCCAAGTGTTCAACTGTCGATATCTTGTAGGAAGATCAATAGCGGGCGGTCGTCCTCTTTCTGGGTCACGATTAAACCGATTAACAAGAAATGGCACATGGTTGTCAGTGCTAGTAAGTGGATGGGTGGGTTGTGCACGCAACAAGTTGCACAAATACCAGCCTTTGGTGACATTCTGTAGATGGATCCCAAAAATTGTGAACTTCTTTGGATGTTGAAAAATCGGTTGTCGTAAAAGTATAAATTTCGATTGTATGTGGACGAAATTGTTGAGTTATGTTCCATTTCTGCATGAGCTCGGAATCAGCAAATGGCATTTTTAGCGAATTCTGATGTTTTTATTATAATTGTACCATTAATATTATTGGTTTATGCTTATATTAGAGATATAATGATAATTTCATTTTGTAATTCAGGAATATTGAAAAGCGCAATTTGTAATATTTTCTAGTTAGAGATAATTCATCCTTTTTCTTTTTTACACAGTTTTAACTTTTATTTTATATCTATTAACATATTAGGATTTTTTTTTTCACTGGGACCTCATTTTTAAATTGCTCCACAGCACACAACAGAAGATATGACATGACACTTTAAATGAACCTCTCTAACTAAAAAATTGGTCACTTAGGCGAAGTTTTTTTCGGGGGAGGGGTTTCCGTTCTCTCCATAATATAATTTCATATAATTGGTTCTGTTACAGAGCCAAAAATGGGATGGTGCTGTGTGCGACGTGGCGGTCGCTTGCGTCTTGTATAAATTCGGCTTAGAGGGGTGGGGTTCTGCCGGCATCGGGAAATATTGTTAGAGACCCCGTTTATATCCATGATTCACCGCCCCTTGATCTAGGCGTTCTGTGTCTCCATTAGCGGCTTAGGCACAAAGGGCCAGCCCTCGAGCAAAAATGAAGAGCCGAAATGTTTTGTAATCCAATCCTAACTAAGATTGGTCAAGTTTGCTGCAGCAATAACAAGAAACGTCCACTGGGAACTTCCGAAAACGATCTATAGTGAGTTGGGTTAAACGAGGAAATCTTGCAGTTTGCTAACTGTTTGGTTTTTTTACATTTCGGTTGACAGACTTTCGGGTAATGGACTTATATTGTACATGATCACAAATGCTGCCACATGCTTGAAACCACTTATTAACAGATTAAACAAAGCATGTGATATGGGAAGACAACTCTGCTTTACAGATGTCGTAATATCACTAAGTTATAGTTGAAGTGATGATAATAATAAAGAAAAACAAGAAAGTATACGGAGGTAACGTGTACAGTAAAACCCAGTTTAAAAATTAGGTAGAAGTTAGTGTTAATAGATCAGTGGCATTCAATGTTTTTCTGCACGTACACCTAAAGACACTTTTCCGTTCAAGTTTGTACCCCCAGAGTTATGCTTATTTCAAATTATACATATCACTTAGCACTAAAACAAATAAATATTACAATTCAATGATCTCTTATTCACCAAACATACGTGTGTGCTAATTTTAAATTTTACGTACCCACAAAGAAGTCTTCGCTTATCCCGAGTTAAATACCACGGATACAGACAATACTATATGAAGATTTGGCTCTAGTATGTGCGGCTCGGAATTATTTGTATCAAATGGGCGCATTTAAATTGTCCCATTTCAATTGGATGTTAGGTGGAACATGCAATCACTTCCTGAATTGCTTTTCCTCACAGTAAATGCTGAAAATTACTTTTCTATAGACATCCGCACTTGGCTAAATAGGACATGGCGATGTTGGACCGGATGACCTGAGCAACCATAAGTTGTTAGAAATTAAAAACTGCTGGTCAGGGCGAGATATTCGGCTGACGTGTGATGACAAATTGCACAGTTTGAAAAGCTTCATGTAGTCAGCTGCTCAACGAAATACTTGAAAGTATGTACATTTACATACATATGTATTCACTGTATCCGGGAAAAAATATTAAAATAAAAAAAATGGTCCATTATTTGATTGCCGAAACTGCATACCAAAATCCAACCTTCTGAGAATGCAACTCATGATCAATATGTGGATTATATGACGCCCAAATGCGTGTATTTTGAGAATGCATATACCCAGACAGATGAAATCAGTATCGTGAAGCTTAACGTGGAAAACCAAGAATAATATGCAGCCACGAACTCCTTATTTGGAAACTCGTGAAAGCAATAATTCTATATAACTTCGGTGTCGCTCTTCCATATGTGTAGAAGGAGTGCTTGAGAAAAACGACGCAACATCTATATTTCTGATGAATGTACTAACAAAACGTGTGATGCTTGTTAGTCTCGTTCTACAAGACATCGCATCGTCTTCCAAGGCGAGGTAGTCGCAGGAGGCATGTGAACCCCACGTTCTCTGGAATGCCCTTTGGGATGCAACTGCGCTAAAGCTTTTTTACTTCACCCCCATTGTTTCAACGTCACCCATCTCTAACCATCTCTTCACCGGTCTTCCTGCTTTCTTCATCCTTGAAGTGTATAAGGGAGGGGGGGAAAATCATTTTTATAATTCGATCGGGTTTCATCCATTTGTCTTTATAATGTTTCCACTTTTCTTCCAAATGAGGTTACAGTAGTTAAATCTCATTGTCTACAATCATGGATTATGTCTTTAAGATCTGTTCCGACTTCAGTTCCAACTTTTTTCTGGGCCGACGTCTCTTTTACTTATGAGTTGAAAAAATTATTTATTTGGGATATCGGCTTAGAACCATTCTATTAACATGGTCTTTATAATTTTGTGCATAAGTATGCTTTTTTAATAACATTCTTGCCATCGAGTTTTTATTTGGTTGAATTTGTTAAGTTTATTGCTAATGTCAAAATCTTTAAAGAGATATTAAACCTAGATAATTAAAATTATGTACCCGTTCTATTATATTATTGTCAGCGGAATTTTTTAAAACTTATTTGCCTTTTACTTGGAACGCCATTATTTTGGTTTCAGCTGAAATTTGGAAGTTATATGCTAATTCATTTTTGTCCTCAAGATAGCCTATTCCAGGGAAAGGTTACCGTAGGTCCCAGTCGCCGGTTGGGTAGTACCTGATTAGGGCCCGTCCACAGGGTTACGTAGGGGATATAATTGGATTGTTTGGTTCGGAAGAGGATATTTCGATACTTCAGCCCTGCTCAAGAGTTGGCCGTTTTTGCTTGGGGGGAGAGGCTGGTAACCTCTTCGTGTAAAAGAGAAAGAAGGAAAAATATGTACTTAAAAACTTCAGTACAGAAATGTAATATAGACAGCCAAAGCGAGTAAGTAAATATTTAATATCTTACGTCTTCATATTTTTATTCAATCTGGTGGACCCTTTTACTCTTCTCAGAAACTTCATTTCCGCAGTTTATGATTTGTTAATTTCTCTTTTTCATTATGCATGCTTCTGAGCCATGCTCATAACAAGACTGGTTATAAGATTTTATCTGCGTTTCCTTCCTGGTTATTCTTTTCAAGTTTTTATTTGTAGTACTTCATCTATCTGTAGACAATAAAACACTAAAGAGAGGAAAAATTAACATTACTGACATTGGGAACATCATTCAAACACTGTATAAAACTTAACGCATAATAAAAATTACCGCATTTTCACCGCCGTAAATGGTTCATTATACAAAAGTTATAATATTTTAAAAACAACAATGTTTTGTCACTTATCCTGTGTTATAATTAGGGTTGGGATGTTTATGGCCTAAAAAGTGGGAAATGTGCAACCAAATATGACCTTAAAAAGGACAATATGTAACCAAACAAATATTAACATTTAATTGCATTATTGTTACATTATTTAAATAGCTAAATATGACCAATTAAAAGGACAAAATATTACCAAATGCATACCAATTTTGATATATGCAGTTGCTACATTATTTGAGCCATATTATTGTAGCATTTAATATACAAATTTCAGTTTTCCTTGTAATGATTTAAGTAGACGGTACATTTTCTTCTGTTATTCACAAATCTTGTACCTGAAGAATAATTATCGGTATTAAGCTAACTGTGATAAAGAAACACCTGTCTGCAGAGAAACAAAGTTCTAAGTATTACATTCTATTTTCATTCTTCATTATGGCAGCATTAGGTGCATCTTCAAATTCTATAAGAGGAAGCTTCTCCTATGGTCTTGCATCGTGAAAAGCTTCTTTCAACCTCGCAAGATGGTTGAAAATACATTATTTCCATCCAGCACTTTCCTGGTTTTATTTTTATGGGAACCGCTGCACTGCCCTTTGCTCTCCCTACTTGGTATCCTTCTAAATCCAAGATCACTTGTTCAATCCCAGCCAGGATCGCTGAATTTTTTGGGGAGTAAAAATCCTAAATGTGGTTTCCTCTCGAAAAGAAGTAAAGCCCTGGGTTCCGTGTCGTAGATTTATGGCAATAACCTCAAGCCTGAAAAAAGAGGACTCTGAGCAAAATTTTCCGGCCGTTTCACGCCCTGAATTGATTGGGACGCTGATGACCTGAGATGTTAAACAGCGTCCATAAATAAACCAAATCAGCAAATACCTCGCATTGTAGTGGTTTTTTTTTTTATTACTAGTTCCAAGCTTTCATTTAGCTCTAAAGCAATTGCTTCCAGGCGAGAAACTGATTCCGCGATACTTCCAAAATGTAATTTTATGTACGCCAAATTCTCCAACGAACTGCTGGAGAACAATTGTGATTGAAGACGCATCAGTGCTGTCAAATGTCGACACAATTTTCTTTGTGTCTTCCTGCATTGAGTCAAATGCCCCACCGAGTAAGTTCGATTGGTGAGAAGTGGGGTGGAAGGTGCTATTTCTTTAAATTTTTACACTATCAATAGCGCCTTGACAAATTTTTTTGACATTCGACATCATTATATCCACATAAGGGATATCTCCTCCGCAAGACTTTGGATACAGAATCTTAAGGCCATGGTGGTTTTTACAACGCACGAATCTTGCTTAACCTTACCATCCCACAACAGCTTCATACATTGTCGAATAGTACCGCAGTTGTTGAATGATTTACCGCATCAAGAACTTCCGAATGTAGAACAAATGCGTCTGCAAAGAGCGTGCCAATAGCAACATTCGCAATGTTCTCCCTAAAGCACCAGTCCTTTCATTAATGGGTACCCAAACCTTATTATTCCCTACACTATTTTATTTTATTTTATTTTTGCATTGCACTGGCATAACAAATAGCCAAATACTTCCTCCTGAATGTTGATTCGTCTGCAATATAGTGCTTTACGTATTTTTCCATAAGGTTTTTGAAATGTTCGTTGTTAATAAATTCAGAGGAATGTTAGCTGCTACCATCATCTCCCAGAGGCCTTTTAAAAAATCGGGCATAGATTTAACTGCGTCAGACAAAAGACATTGCCTGCTTTGTTGACTGGATTTGCGAGTTACAATGACTCTTGTGTTTTGTCGCATCACAACGCTGTTGGGCACTAAATTACTTTTCTAACGTTGCTGTATTTTCACACACTTTACAGAAAAGGATTTTGTCATCGGTACTGAAATATTCCTCTCCAAATTCTTTAACATAATTTCTTAATTTTGAACTTTAATGCGTAGTTTTCGGCATGTTGATGTTCATTGGACTTCAAATTCGTTTCTACTGAAATGTACAGCTACTTGCATCAGAGGAGACACTGCACATTTGTCTATGTACACCATGCTTAATTGCTTCCAGTAAGGCTACATGCAACTAAAGTATGATTAACTCTTTATCAGGAAGCTAATTCACGGAATATAGGTGCATAATATTTTTTTTAAATATCTAACATATTTTAACATATCTGAATACAATATCATATCCGCAAATATAACTAACATATGACTTTAAAACGCCAAAATGTGCACAATATGACTAAAATTGAGAAAATTACTTAAATATGCAAACATACAAAATCTCTTAAAAGTAATCAGAAACTTCAATTCATGTTTAATTCAACACAATGACTGAAATGGAAGCCAGGAAAAAATTATGAAAACATCCTAGCCCTAGTTATAATATGCATTCTATTTTTATTAACTATTTCTGGCAGGCAGAATTAAAAAGATAGAATATTTTTATGTTTTAATGGTTCAAAAGTTTTGCAATTTCTTGCCCCCTTTTACTAAGGCAATATGAGTAAATTATATTAATTACTTGAATTTTGGGGACCAATTTCTAAATTACGTTTGAATAAAACACTTTAACTTTTGTTGACTAACGGGGTGCTTTTCTAAGCTGGAAGTATGCACTCTCGTCCTCGTCCTCATTGACATGAATAAAGATGAGCATTTTGCTTCACCGCTGAGTAACTAGGACTGTGAAATCTGAAGTGCGTTCTATACGGGCTCAAGTTTTAGAGGGTAACTTGAAAGTAGGATTATGGTAGAATATTTAACATTTTTGCACCAGTGAAAGGGCTTCATATTCCAAGCTGTTAAATAGGCGATGAGAAATCATAATAATTTACGCCTTCTTGAACGCAAATTGCAGTGCTTGCCTCTTCGTTTTAACTCTTTGCCATTTAGCAGCGTTAGTGTCGCGCATCTAGCGTAAGTAACAGCGAATTCAATTTTGCTAACGTAATTGTATTTTAGCATTCCATGAATGTTACGTTTTTAAAACATTTTTTATTTCAATATTAATGTATGGAAGCAACTGGAAAGACAGTTAAATAAATATAAATATATGTAATGTCCAATGTATATTATAGTGTGAATATGCAACCAGCTAGGCAAATGTGTTAACAATCGAAGTGTGGAATGTAATAAAACAGATTAAATCGTACTGCTTGCATTCCTGTCTAACCTCAATTTTGTTATCCCCTTTTGCCCTTATGGGGTCCTTTTAAGGCGTTCGTTTATTCATTCAATTATATATAGTGAGAAATTTACTCCATACAAATACACTGCTCAAAACAATTACAGGTACTGTGTTTTTGTCATGCCTCTCCTTTTAGCTATTCCGGTTGTAAAGTTTTCAAATCTCCATCAATATATTTACTAAGCAAACCTCTTTTTTGGGGGGGGGATAATAATCGATTTCATTCAATTTGAGAGTGTTAGTTAACCTAAAGCGAAAATTTAAAAATCGCTCTAGCGGCCGCAGTTTTTCTCCCTCATAGAAACTCAATATATGCCATCGAAGAAGAAGAAGAAGAAGAAGAAGAAGAGAGAGAGAGAGAGAGAGAGAGAGAGAGAGAGAGAGAGAGAGAACAGTGAAATCAGAATATTAGGAGTGAGGATTTACCTGAAACCCAAAATTTAAAAATCGCTCCGACACTAACGTTTGATTTGTTCGCAAAGAATTCCGCATGTCATATAAATAATATAGGAAAAATTGTTTCTGAAAATGAGGGAAATCAGACCATTAAAAATGGGAGTGTACCTGAAAAACGAAATTTAAAAGTGGGGGTTAACCTAAAGCGAAAATTGAAAAATCTGTTTAGGGCCGCAGTTTTAATGAAACTCGGTATATGCCATTGAAATAAAATTAGAAAAATATTTTCTGAAAATAAGCGAAATCAGATGATAAATTCCATAGAAATGTAACAGAATTAACTGATTAAACCAGTACGGAAGTAAAATATAATTTCCAAGATTCTTCGCCCTTGTTGAAGAACGGGAGAATATGCCTCGAAGCGATATCCGCAGTTTAAGCAAAAGATGATGTGAGACAGTTATACAGGGTGTTATTTTTGGCCTATGTCCATAGCTGAACGCAAACCGTTTGGAGCCAGCTAGGGTCGCACAAGTCACCGGCTCCGTCGATGGATAAGCTCCCATCGTATTCTACTCCCACAAGTTTGATCAATAATAGCTGCACGCTGATATTTATTCTTATTAATACTAACCTGTGGTTTGCATGCGCGTTAAACAGTTCTACTTCCGTAATTCTTTCAATGGCTGCCCCGATGTTTTTCACAAGTGTCTCTGCATTTAGACTTCGTTTTTCTGTGTTCTAGTGGCAACATTTCAAGCAGGCACTAGTTTATTTGATTAATACACTGTAATTAATAGCACGCAATAGCGTGCAATAACATTAATAACAGTGAAACTTTGACTTCTTAACCGCAAGCTCAGCTGTAATAAATAACACAGAAGTGGAAAACATGATTGCTTTCATAACAGCAAACTGCGACTAACTGTCCAGTGCAACTATCAGCGCAGGAAATGTCTGTTAATATAACAAGCTACTGGTAAGATCTTGACCCTTCGCGTGCTGCGGACACAGGCTAAAATAACTCGGAAAATAAAATACTGAACTTTAATTTATGGTAATCCTGTCTGTATAAATTAATTTTGATTCTGCAGCTTTTTGAACTTCCTTTTTTGTACTTTCTTTTTCTCTGTTAGGTGACAATGGTAGTACAGTTCGTGCTTGAATTCTATAGTATCCGAACAACACAAAATGAAGCCACGATACTAATACTGTTTTGAGCAGCATCTCGGAGTTTGGGAACAGCGAAGAAAACTTGGGATGTACGCAGTCGCCCAGGATGTACGTCTTTTCCGTTACGAAATTTGAATCGGTGAGCGTGTTCATCATGAACTTCGTGACATGTTCAATCAACCACTACATGAAAATACCATTAGCTGGTGGAATCATCAGCGTAAGGAGAATGGCAGCTTGAACTTGTGCTCCAAAGTACAGGGCTTAAAAAGATCACATGTCACAAATATTTTTGGAATAACACGAACTGCGGTTGTTACAGGCGATTTGCCCAACTGATAAGCCCAAAATATATAGATAATGTCTCATAATTAATGTCCGTTTTTAAGCAAACCTTTATTTGAAACGAGTTCTGACAAGAAATTGAAATAATCTTCAAAGTAAGGATCATTATCTTCTATAGTCTTGAGCCATCTTTCGGCGAGGTTTGCTGTCTCACGACGGTACCAGTTTCTGGACTTTGATTTGGAGAGTTCGGTAACTCCACGACTTCATAGTTTTCCAAATTTCTTCCACGCAGGAAATGAGCCATGGATCGAAACAGATGGTAATCCGAAGACGCAAGATCAGGACTATATTCAAATCGATTTCTTCCAATTCCTCGATTTTTTCCTTTGCCGAGTCTCGCATTGTTCTGCCGCAAGAAAGCTCTTACTTATTTCTGTGAACTATTGCTGGGTATCTTTGTCTCAAAACTTCACGAATTCGTTCCAATTTGTTAAGAATAAAATTTTGCATCGAATGCACGCCCGTTTGGAACAAGCTCCCAGTGTTCATTCACACCTTCAGAATTCCACCAGATGTCCACTCTGCGTTGGGCCTGTTCGGGTGTTCATTGGTGATGTAAAGATCTACAGCTTCTGTATTATTTTTAAATGCCTTAATGTGGCGATGTATGATATTTTTTGATGCACTAAGTTCTTCTGACAGCCTATGAATATATCCTCAACATTCCATACCTTAGGTCTTCCAGGACATGGTGAATGTTTTCACCAGCATTGTGCTATTCGATCAGTCGATCACTAATGACCCCTTCTCCCTCTACTTCACATATTCTCCGAGTTGCAGCTTTATATCTTGTTTCCATAGTAATCTAAAATTTTGTCACATTCATCTTATGATTGCTATTAACAATTGACGATTGCTCACAACGGATACTGTAATAACCAGGGCATTCTCTAAATAACATTGTCAAACAAAAGAAAACTATTAAAAGCTTACAAAACACCAAACTTAAATCCGATATTTCTTATAAGAAATATTTTAGTTTGTCATACGTATGCTTGATGAGGTGTACAATGATGAACAATTTTTACAGAAAATTGCGTTCAGTGTTGAGGTTACGTTCATAGATCCTGGTCATTTTCATCAATAACAGTGAAGATATGGACAAATGAGCAACGGCTTTCCTGCTCTAAGCGACAGTCCAGAGTGTGGTATGTTCTCATACGTGATAAAGAGAAAGACACATTAATTTATTATTTAATTTTTTCCTCGAGAAGTCATCACATCAGTAACTTTTCATGATTTGTTTGAATTATATGCAGTCCCACTAATTACTGATAAACAACAAATGGTGTTCCTCCACACTTGAGCTAAATTCCTGTGTTTCTGGATATGGTGTAACCATAGAATTGGATAAGAAGAGATGAATGGAAGGCACGACCAACACCATCGACGGACCTCACACTTTATACTTATCTTTGAGGGTGCATTACTGTTCGCTTCAACGATGAACGATTATAAGAAAATCGTTCAGTTTGTCACACTTTATGTGCTAAGTCGGCATGGCAAGAACAAGAACCGTATAGAGTAACATCAGAAGCCATATTAACTGCATTTTAAATAGTTTTTACCCTAGTTTTAAATACTGAGGCATTAAAGTGGTGGACACTGATGATACATGAGATGATCTGATAAATTGGGAAAGAAGCTGTTTTTAAGGAATCCTCATTTGCCATTTATGAAGAATGAGGAAAACCTGGAAAAGTCCTAGTACTGGTGGGAACCGAATCTTAGAACTCCCGCTCATGCCTCTACGTCTTAACGACCTCGGCCACCCTTGGCGGTATGAACTGCATTAAGCATGCAAAAACTTTTAAGCTGTTATCTCATTCAGCATGCATTTGAAATGTTTAAATAGTTTTGAAACCCCAACATGATATATACAGAGGGTGCCAAAAATTATACACACTTCAAGCAAAGAAAAAACTGTGTTAACATAACAAAACTGAATTCACACAAACAGAAAACGATGAGCATTAATCATCTTAGACTTTTACAGCTACAACAGTTACCCAAAATGCTCCACCATCGGCGACGATACACTTCTGAGTACGTTGAACTACTGATTGAGCAACGTTTGCGAAAGTGTCCTCAGCGATTGCAGCACATGTCGTTTCAATTTCTTCCCGAAGTGCTGCCGGTGTAACTGGTTTTCTACGGTATACAACATCCTTAAGAGTTCCCCATAAGTGGAAGTCCAACGGTGTTATATCCGGAAAACGCGGTGGAAACTCACGTGCACATTGCTTTGTAGATTTCTGCAGTCAGTGCTCAACACGTTTCAAAACCATAGCCGAAGACGTGGGGCTTGTTGCTGTGCAGGGTCTGCGCTGGTGAACATCGCATACGGTATCACGAGTCTCAAATTTGTCTCGAATGCTAGCAATTGTTACTCGCGTTGGCCGTTCTGTTCTGTACACACGTCTCGATTGCCTTTGAACTTCAACAACATTCTCTGTTTTCCAATACCACTTCAAAATTGCTTTCCGCTGTTCAAACAATAATCTTGGCTCCATTTTGTTGTAGCAACGTTAGCATAAGGTAATGTGAGTCGCATCTGTTTACTGAACATCATACGATAATCTGGATTTAATATGTTCATTGTTGATTTACCTGTCACTTAGCAACGCTATCATAATGTAATGTGAGTCACATCTGTTTACAAAACACCATACTACACATTACTGTTGGTTTTCGGTCCAACTTTGAAACATATTAAATAGATATTTACTGTGAAAGTGTGTATACATTTTATGGCACCCTCGGTATTTGTAGTAGGAGGCGGTTCTAATGCCATTAACTACATTTTTCCATATAACTTTAGCGACGTATTAACTGTTAGCGACATTTTCGTTCAGGGCGTAAGCAGTTAAAGGAAGCAACAATTTCATTCTTTAGCTTTTGTTCAGACATTTTTTGTAATTGTTAAAATGCTTGTTTCTGAGGTATACTAGCATATGATAGTTGTAAACATTTAATGCGGGGTTTTTGGTAATTTTTTACATACAGACTTTCTAATAATGACTATTTGTTAGTTGTATTTAATTATCTTGATACCTCTATTCAGGGCAACACCTCTAGGAAATTGCTTGTTTAGCGCTATCCTAAAAAATTAGAACGTTTAATTTGTTATATCTATTGGTGAATTTTTATACGTAGAAAAACGGCTGTAGGGACCTTCTGTCTTGTGGCTGATGTTCGTATTAGCAGTGAACTTAATTTGCAGCGAGTTTGTGAGTATTTGGCCGGTAGAGGTGATCCTCTTTATAATAATAGTCTTCATTTGTATGCACCACTTGATATATCACACTACTCCGTTACCTGCCTTTCTAGGAAAGTTTGCCTGAAGTTTTAAAAGACTGATTGTTGCTGTGTTACAATGTTTAATAAAATATTTAAAACTATTAGATAATAATATCGAAACAGTTGTATATAAATATGAGAAAACTTGTAGTTATTTCAAATATCAAACGACATTACACTTGAAGTAAGTCTTCTCATGCATGCACTCTCCAACTACGATAATTGCACCTTTAGTTAGTAATAAACTGTTGCTAAATAGTAGGCTATTACAGTTAAATTAGTGAAATAGTCGCTTTATTTCGTTTTTTGTGTTAATTGAATGTAAGGAAAATTAAGAAAAACAAAGCTTGCAATCTAAGTGTTTTTCAGTACGGCTATTGGAAGAGAAAGTTGCAATTAATAAAATGGATAGACCAACTTCTAGTATTAATGTGTCAAGCAGTGACTTCAAAACAAAGAAAGCGTACATTGGCTTCTTTAGGGACAGATTTCAGATTTTAATCTGATCGACAATTTTGTTGCCATAAAAACAGAAGAAATTATTATTTTTGTTTTGTAGATGTGTTGCTGCGATATTTTGATTAAACTCTCTCCCTCTCCCTCTCTCTCTCTCTGTTGTGTATTTTCAGCGACGCAGGAGTGAGTGTTAGTTCTAGCTATTAAGATTTTAGCAGCTTGCCATCCATATTAAACAGTAGTAAAGTTTTGCACCCCGGCTTTATGCTGCCGTTAGTGATACTCTTCCGTTCTTGTGCAGAAAGTTCCAAGAAAGAAAAGTACACATGGAGAGCAGCTCAGCCATTTTAGAGAAGGCTATTGCGGTGGTACTCATGAAAACATTTTCGAAAATATTCTTTAAATCTCCATAAATTTTTCTAGGTATCAGAAGTGACGAATATATATACACACACCCTTTTTTTCCAACGAAACGATCAACATAATGATCAATTAACAAACAGTTCATCGAATTCGTTAACCAGCAAAATTGAACCATTGGGGGGTGGGGGTGGACCTAAAGCGAAAATTTAAAAATAGCTCTAGCGACTGCAATTTTGATTTTTCTCAATGAAACTCGCTATATGGCTTTGAAATTTCTAAAAATCCGCGAAATTGGACTATCATGTATATGAGTTTATATAAAACTCAAAATTTAAAAAAAAAATTTTTTGCAACACAGTTCGGTATATCCTATTTAAACATAATAAAAATAGTTCTGAAAATCAGAAAAATTGGTGCTTTAGAAATGGGAGTATAACTGATAACCGAATTTTTGTAATCACCGATGACGTCGATTAAGGTGGCCCGGGGGAGTTGTAACATACGTGGGGAGGTTGTTATTGTTAGCATTAACAATTGGATATTCTCGCCAAACGATAAACTTGTTGGAGTATGGGGAAATAATATGCGAATGTGCATGGACGAATAATAATCGAACTTTCCCTTACAGACAGCGGCTGTCCTGAGGCTGCAGTACGCAACGGCAGCGAAAAAAGTCGAATTCCGGGAAGTACTGAAGCGATACGGAGCAATATACAAATCTTAAGGGGTAGTGTATGTACTCTATCAACCTTGGTAGGGTAAGGTGAGCAATAAATGCAGGCGTGGAGAGCACAACGGTTTCGGAACACACAAAAAACAAGCATTCGTACGCCTAATATCAACTACGTAGCTTAAATGATAATCACATTTCTTTTTTATTATGCATTTAAGTGTCGTCAGAAACGTTAAGCTAACAATATGGCACGTAAATAAAGCATTAATAATACGGGAAAAGCATATACTTTTAACACTGAATGTAATGTTTTATATTCTATATATATCTTCAGTTAACGTTGTTTTTTACTACATTCTCTGCTATAGCGCGCTATAATAACATTCACAAATTTAACTTGCTTAGAAAAACGTACCTCCAGTACGACGGCATTTTTTTGTTTTCAAAATTGATTCCGGCAATCGTAAAAATGCAGTTTTACCCATAAGGATGAACCAAGGACTTTTGAAAAGCCATTGCTCTGAGATATATTTATTCAAGTTCATAAAGTTGTACATAAAATTTTCTGCCTCGCGGGTGTGTGCGAATGAAAGACTTAGTGCTGGTTTGTATTTCGAATTCTTTGAAAGCGGGAAGGAGCAATGCCTTTAACCATTCTAGAGAGTGTCTGATCTCATCGTGCAGTCGCTGAGAAACTGCTGTCATGAAAGACAATGGACATTTAATCTTTACTTGACATTATGACGTGATTATACACTTTCACATGAATTAAATGACATTTTCTAAGCAAGACAGTTGTTGCTGTCGTGGAACAATTACTTACGCGATAGTGGCAGAGTAGTGTACATGAAGATTATGACAATAAAGGGTATTTATGCATAGCTAGAACGACCTCTTTCAAACTTATTCTACCTCATCATTATCCTTCATGCTTTAGGTTTCTGCCTATTGCATCTAAGAATTATCAGAGCAATGTTATTTGGGGCACTCAATTCTTTCTGTTATTACCAGTATTTCAGAAATGTTTACTAGATCTATTGATCTTCATTCTGCACATGTTTTTTTCTTAGTTTAAGTAATTCTTTTATATGTTGATTTCTTTGGTTGCATGCTTTCCTGTGGCCTACAATATGTCTTAACACTTCTATCTCCATTCTCTATTATAGCCTTGTTTTTTTACTAGTGTTTGACGCCTGTTTTAACTACTACTGAGGCACTACAGTCTGCGCCTTAACGACCTCGGCCACCCGTGGCGGTGAAGCACAAAATGACACATAGCATTTTGAAAGTATTCTTGTTTTTCAACAAAGTCTCCCTTGATACTACTGCACTTTGTCCAGCGATGCTCAAAGGCTTTGTCCCATCACGAAAACCAGATTCTTCACGGCCTGAAATACGCCTTATGATTTAAGCTCTTATTTGGATAAACATTTCTTTTCACTATAGAAGTTTCTGAGTTTAGAGAACAGACGGAAGCCCGGTGAAGCCAAGTCAAGGGAATATGGGGGAGGTGGCAGCAAATCGTGCCCTAATTTATTGATTTTCGCCATTACAACTATACATGTGTGTTCCATTGTCTTGATGCATGACGACTTTTTTCTTTGATAAATCCGGCCTATTCTCGCGGAGTTTTGTCTTCAACAATTCCAAAAGGTTAGCATAATTAGCACTACACCCTTGGCATCCCATGATCTTACCGGCTGATTTCACGCACAATTTGCTCTCTTTGGCGGTGCAGAATCACGATGCCTCTATTGTTGTTTGGTTTCAAGTATGGAGAAGTGCACCCAATTTCATGTCAGCGAAGTCTCTCCGAAAACGCACCAAACTTTGCTGAGAAATCTGCAGCCTGGTTCGTTTTTGATTTCAATCAGCAAGCGCGGCACCCATCTTGCCGTTAATTTTAACAAGCACAATTCTTCCCTAAAAAGGTGAAATGCCCAGAGCTTCAGCAATTTCAAACACCTTTAATCGATGCTCCTTCAGAACTATGTCGTGCACCTTATGCCGATAATTTCTGATGTCGTGACGGATTTTGTTCCTCCGCTGCGTGGGCCATCTTCCAAACTTTCACGACCACGTTTAAACGCCGTGGTCCATTTGGGAGCGGCTGAAAATGCTGCTGCAGAGTCTCCTAGAATGTTTGTCATAGCTGTATGGATTTGGACCTTATTTACCAAGATGTTCGATATTTGCCATTTTCCCTATATACCAAGCTGCACTGTAACAAGCAGCTATAGTTACTAGATTCTTGACCAATGAATGTATGAGGTGGTATCCAGAATATTCGGGATGGTGCTGCCATCTGGTCAAATACTTACTTTGAGACTAATGACCGCCGTCACCCTCGAAGTAGTTCCCCTGCATACGTATTCAACGGTCCCAGCGATTGTGCCATTTTCCAAGTGCACCTTGGAAGTCATGTTTTTTGAGGATGTTTAGCACAGACAGCGTTTCTTCTTGAATCCTCTCAATTGTGTTGAACCGGCGTCCTTTCAACTTGATTTTCAATTTGGGGAAAAGAGCGAAGTCGCGGGGTGCCAAATCAGGCGAGTATGGTGGGTGGGGGACAACTCATGTTGTTTATCGCCAAAAAGCTCCTGGGGAACAAGGAATTGTGACAGGGCGCATTATCGTGATGCAACAGCCAGTTCTCTTGTCGCCAAATTTCGGGCCGTCGTCTCCGCACATTTTCACGGAGTCGTCGCAAAACGTCACAGTAGTACGTTGAATTCACTGTTTGATTTGGTAGGACGAATTCTTTGTGCACAATCCCCTTGGTATCAAAGAAAACTAGGAGTTTGACTTTGCTCCTTACTTGTCTAGCTTTTTGGGGGGGGGGTGAGTTCGGACTCTTCCACTGGGAGGATTGTTTTGTCTCAGGGTCATAAGCGTACATTCAGCTCTCATCTCCGGAGATGACCCTAGACAAGAAGGTTGGGGTCATCGGATATTTGCACAGAATTTCATGCACACTCTCTGTTCTAATCTTGGGTCCATCGAAATCGCCACACACTACAACAGAGTATATAAAAAGTACTATAGAATCTCAACACATCTACCCAGCTGCATGAAACTTTAAACACTCACTCATCAGATGTGCTAGTGTTGCCACCTAACGGTACAAAACTCTACTGCAACTACTGTCGAGATGGCAGCACCAGTCCCGAATATTGTGGATACCATCTCGTAATATTGCACAAGTGTTTCTATGGAAGACGAAACCCGAGAACTTTTCAAATGACCCTTACAGAATAACTAAATAAATAAACATTTTTCTCGAAACATGCGGTACGCTGCTTATGTTTTGCATGGTTAACATTGCAGATAACTAGTATTTGTTTGCATACCCTTACCACGAAAGCAAATTCAGTCAATTACTTTTTAATCTTTGTTAACGCCAACGCTATTAAGTCCAGCGAGTCCAAATCTAATGAATTATTCACAAAAAACTTTTCAGATGAATTTAAGTCAAAACGCTTCCAGTCATGAAAAAATAGCAAATGACATCATTTGCTCTACTTGCATTGGTACATATTATTATAACAATTGCAATGTACAAATTCCCAGGATAAACATATTAAAACTCATCAGTGGCCAAAATGATATTGAAAAAGTTAGTTCAATTTATAACATTTAATCGCCCCTTGAAAATATAATACGGTTTCTTTCCATTTTGCAAGCGTAGATCAAAAGCAAAAATTAGAAACATTTCACTGCACTGATGCAATTAGAAAAATATTTTAAAATTTACGAAATCATATCCCTTCACTATAATAAGAAAAGATTTGCTCAATGAAAAAGAGGATTCAAGGTTAACGGGTGGCCCAGGTCGTTAGGGCGCGGACTCGTGAACGGGAAGTCTTGGGTTCGAATCCCTCACTGAGGTTTTTTCCAGGCTTTCCTCAGTCCCCATAAATGGCAAGTGCCAGGGAGGTGCCCCTAACGTTTCCTGCCATAAAAATCCTTTCCCAATATATC
Source organism: Metallyticus violacea (assembly GCA_030762175.1). Classification (NCBI taxonomy): domain Eukaryota; kingdom Metazoa; phylum Arthropoda; class Insecta; order Mantodea; family Metallyticidae; genus Metallyticus; species Metallyticus violacea. The sequence continues at coordinate 61,327,096 of CM060830.1, read as the reverse complement.
ATTTCATCTATCATCACCAGGACCGTCCTCCCTGACTGAGGTTTGTTCCAGGTTTTCCTCAGTTCTCATAAATTTCGAATGCCGGGGAGGTACCCAAAAATTATGCCTGGAACGTTTCCGTCCTCAAAAAAAAAAAAAAAAATCGTTCGCAATATATAATTCCATCTCATGTATCATCAGTGTCCACCGCCTGTGGTTCCGCAGTAGTAAAAACGCCATTAAAGGTGGGGAGAGTGCTTCATTTCAAGAACTTTTAAAATAACCCTCGTAGTTTTTGTTATATTTTGTTTTGTATCATACGCTGTTTCCTAAAATTTCTATAAATTAACTATACTCGTTTATATAAAATTATTATAATTACATATTTTAGTTATTTCCGAAAAATTAGTTTTTGTAAATGAGTATTTTTTCCAGCACATTCTATCTGCTGATATCTTCACAAATTTTTCTTATAACTTCTGTCAAATGTAATGATGTATTAAAATTCTTGATATACCCAGTATATGAGTATGTTAATTAAAGCTTTGGGTAGAGGGTGCAAAAAATCTGTACACACTTTCACAATAGACATCTACTTAATATATTTCAAAGTTGAACCGAAAAACAGCAGTAATGTGTAGTATGATGTTCTGTAAACAGATGTGACTTACATGCATTATGATAGCGTTGCTACAACAAAATGGAGCCAACATTATCGTTTGAACAGCGGAAAGCAACTTTGAATTGGTATTGGAAAACCGAGAATGTTGTTGAAGTTCAAAGGCAATGAAGAAGTGTGTACAGAACAGAACCGCCATTGGACGTCTACCTATGGAAAACTCTTAAGGATGTTGTATACCGTAGAAAACCAGTTACACCGGCAGCACTTCGGGAAGAAATTGAAACGGCATGTGCTGAAATCGCTGAGAACACTTTCGCAAACGTTGCTCAATCCGTAGTTCAACGTACTCAGAAGTGTATCGACACCGATGGTTGACAGTTAAGCAACTGTTGTAACTGTAAAAGTCTAAGATGATTAGTGCTCATCATTTTATGTTTGTGTGAATTCAGTTTTGTTATGTTAGCACAGTTTTTTCTTTGCTTGAAGTGTGTGTACATTTTTTTGTATGTTCAATGCACAATCTTTGTTGGATTGGTGACTGGATTGAACGTTGGCAAAGAAAAACACTCGTTCATGTCATTGTTAGTCGCATATCAGACTACTCCTCAAATATTTCTTTAATAGTGTTTAACGCCGTTTTTATTACTGAGGCATCACAGACGATAGACACTGATGATACATGAGATTGGTGATTGATTTTGTTTATTTACGAACGCTCTTTAACATCTCTGGACATGAAACGTTCGACAAATTTTGCTCAGAGGCCTCTTCTTTCAGACCTGAGGTTCTTTATCATACCGTAAATGTACGGCACGGGACCTACGTCTTTACTTTCCTTCCGAAGGTAGCCATACTTAGCATTTTTACGCCCGAAAAAATCCATCGGTCCTGGCCGGGATCGAATCCGCTATCTTGGGCTTAGGAGGCAGATATGGTTATCACTACACCACCAGGGCCGACAATACATGAGATGAAATGATAAACTGGGAAAGGATTTTTTTTTTAAGGAACGAAAATTTTTCATACCCTCTTCGGCATTTGCCGGGACTGAGAAGTGAGAAAAACTTGAAAAAAATCCTGTCAGGGAGGATAATCCTGGCCGGAAACGAAACCCTGACATCCTACTCAAACATCCGTGCCTTATCTACCCATGGCGGTTCCTCTAAATCTTAAAATTGCTGCTCTAATAGAATTAATAATAATAATAACAATAATGATGATGATGATAATAATAATAATAAATGAAGAAACAATGCAAATTATTATATATAAAGTATATAGGTACATATAACTAATAAAAATAAGCTTGTTATATATCGAACGGTGCACTGCTTCCGGAATATCTGTTCTTTACCCTGCATTCAACATTCAGAAAATTCAAATTGACACTTTCCCCGATCTTTGTCCAGTTAAGATAAGTTTGTTTCTTCAGTCTATCGTCATTTGTCTTCTGATGAATTTCAGTTTATAAGTTTTTAGTAAAAGCTTTGTTTTCCTTATTTCTTTGTTTTAATTTATTTAAAAATATAGAAAATGCTTATAATAGGAGCCGAACAATGCCATCTAGGATTTCATACATGCATTTTCACAGAATAACTCCCTCCTCCCACAGATATAACACAAAACTATGATGATAATAATAAGAGTTCATTATTGTAGTTAAGACTATAAGATATCTTACACTCAGCCAGATTAAAACAACCGTTACGTAAAATAAATGAATGTATGCATGGGTAAAAGATAAAATGTGATACATTGATAATAAAAACAGCACTAAGCAACATAGATGATGGGAAATAGAGTGAAATAGAAGTAGTTACTAATATTGTGTAAAAATAAATTGTTATACACAGTAGGAACAAAACAAATATGAAATAAACCAAAAGTGTATTAAATATTGCGTGACATGACAGACGTCTGCATTCTGACAGTTGGTTACACCATAAGCCAGTCGACTCACCATTTTTACCGTGGGTATCACTAAATCGTTTTCTTTCTCGAGCTTTTCAGTTGCTAATGTATATGCATCACATTCTTTTATCGTGAAAAATGTAAACGAAAAGTTTTCATCTGGGATACTTGTGCGTGATAAGATTTTTTAATTCCGTGTAAAGGAAAGAAGGGGGTGGGGAAAGAACACTGATAAATAATTAGGAGCACGCACAGTGAAGTTTGTGCTAGAAAACTTCCGTCACTTGCAAGTCGGCACAAGGGAAATGCACATTAAGGTTCAGGAAACAAACGGTCGCGTTGCTCTGATAAGTATAACGGCTGCACGGCTAGCTGTAGTTAATCAGGGTACCTCCATAAACAGTACATACTTATTAACGAAGCCGGGAAAATGTACTGTTTCCTCAAGCTGAGCATTTAATCTGTAACCCTAGTAAACGTGAAACAATTGCCTAGTTTATTGCTGGAAGAAAGAAGACAGAGATTTTCTCATTCCTTAAGTAAATGACTTAATAAAGGTATCTTTTTTTTTCCGTCTAGAGTTTTCCTGTTGGTCAGTGACCATTTGATTAGTTTCACTACTTGACTACGTTGTATGCAAACTCATGCCCCACTTTGGAAGCTCAGCACTTGTGTTTTAATACTGCGACGATTCATTGCCCGCGTCTGATGTTCGCCGTTTTCATATTATTTTTGACTGGAGATGAAAGGGAATCGTCATCTTTTTGTTATTGCTTTTCTAGAAGAGCTTAACAGATAAAAACAATACTGAAATATTGAAGAGGCAAATGCTAGCTGCCTGGAAAGCTCTCGGCCTAACATTGGAGTAACGAGTTTTAAACTGAACATTAGTTTTATTGTTTAACATATTTCCCTTAAAGTCAATGCATTTAGTTTACATGGGAATATGGGAGTTAACATTAGTTTTATTGTTTAACATATTTCCCTTAAAGTCAATACATTAAAATCAGCGATGCTCCAATGTCATTATCCCCTCTTTGAAGTTATTTTCCGAAAGGTCTGCAAAACACTCCTCTGCAGCTGCACAATTGCTTCTTGATTGGATAAAAAAACGCTGACAGCAAGGAGTTTATGCTGTGGGAACAGATAGAATGCAGAGGAAGCTAAATCTGGGGACTAAGGTGAATGTCTTCAACAGTTCATACTTCAAATCTCTCCATTTTTCTATCCCTAAAGGTTTTTATGAACAAGTACATTGCCTTGATTAAAAATTATATTTTTCATCTGCAAATCAAGACTTATCTCACGAATTGTTTCATCTAATTGGTATAAAAGATTAGAATAGTACTCATTCTTCTGAAAATAATGAACTTGTAAAATTCCTTTAGCATCTTAAAAGACGGATGCCATAACCTTTCTTATACATGGCTCCTACTTTGTCTGCTTGGGATCTAGATTCAGATCATTATTTTGACTGTTGTGTGATGGTGGATCCAAGTTTCCATCTCGGTTACAAGTGGACGCTGTACTCATCTATCGCAAAGCTTATTTCATTTTCATATGTAAAATACAGCTACACATTCTTTTAAAGTGCCTGTAGTCCCAGAAATTTTACGTTATTTAGCTTGCCGGTCATCTAATATCATAATATATATATATATATATATATATATATATATATATATGTTCAATGAGTACGGATTCATTAGCACATTTTGCAATCACTGCACGAGAGGACATTTACAGAGTTAGAAGAACAAACAGTGGACCGCATTTTACGCAGAACGTGTACATGCGGAAAATGTGTGCAAAGTGGGTGCCACATCAATAAAATGAGGTACAGAAATGAGCTCGCCACGGAACATGTCTCATCAATCTGGCGAGATTTCAGGAAGAAGGGATTTCATGTTAAATAGCATCATTGCAATTGACGAAACGTGGGCAAGGGCGTATGTACTAGAACTCAAGCGAAAGTCACAGTGAGAGGCGTCACCCTAGGTCATCGCGCAAGCACAAATTTCCTCAAATTCCTTCACCAACAAAGGTCATGCTCGTTCTGGCGTATAACAGTCAAGGCGTGATTG